>CM051266.1:8396276-8439276 GCA_027921565.1 Artemia sinica
AAACACCTATGAGTGACTAAGAATCCTAGCTCTGAAAAGTCTAAAATGCAAACTACACCTCCCAAATCATAATTTTCAGAAAGGACACACCTATGAAAGGCTAAGAAATCTAGTTCAGAAAAGTAAAGAATAGCAAATTAACCATCCCAAATCATAGGTTTCAGTCAACATACACCAACGAAAGACTAAGAAACCTAGCTCAGAAAAGTCAAAAATAGCAAACTACTCATCCCAAACTATTGGTTTCAGACAACATTCACCTACGAAATACTAGAAAACCTTAGCTCAGAAAAGCCTGAAATAGCAAACTAAACATCCCAAATCATAATTTTCTAACAACACATATCTATGAAAGGCTAAGAAACCTAGCTCAGAAAAGTCGAAAATAGCAAACTACACATCCCAAATCATAGGTTTCAGACACCACACACCTATGAAAGACTAAGAAATCCAACTCAGAAAAGTCAAAAATAGCAAACTACATATCCCATATCATAAGTTTCAGTCACCACACACCTATGAAAGGCTAAGAAACCTAGCTCAGAAAAGTCGAAAATAGCAACCCACACATCCCAAATCATAGGTTTCAGACACCACACACCTATGAAAGACTAAGAAACCTAGCTCAGAAAAGTCGAAAATAGCCAACTACTCATCCCAAACTCGAAGTTTCAGACAACAAACACCTACGAGTGACTAAAAATCCTAGCTCTGAAAAGTCCAAAAAGCAAACTACACCTCCCAAATCATAATTTTCAGAAAGGACACACCTATGAAAGGCTAAGAAATCTAGCTCAGAAAAGTCAAAAATAGCAAATTAACCATCCCAAATCATAGGTTTCAGTCAACACACACCAACGAAAGACTAAGAAACCTAGCTCAGAAAAGTCAAAAATAGCAAACTACTCATCCCAAACTATTGGTTTCAGACAACATTCACCTATGAACGGCTAAGAAACCTAGCTCAGAAAAGCCTGAAATAGCAAACTAAACATCCCAAATCATAATTTTCTAACAACACATATCTATGAAAGGCTAAGAAACCTAGCTCAGAAAAGCCTGAAAAAGCAAACTACTCATCCCAAACTATTGGTTTCAGACAACATTCACCTAGGAAATACTAGGAAACCTTAGCTCAGAAAAGCCTGAAGTAGCAAACTACACGTCCCAAATCATAGGTTTCAGACAACACACATCAACGAACGACGGGGGATCGGGGGAGGACCTTTGGGACCCAGAGAGGACGTTTGGGGGTCCGGGGGGGGGGCAGTTGGGGACCGGTGGAGGGCCTTTGGGACCCCGTTGGTCTTTTGGGAGCTCGATGGGCCTTTGGGGACCGGGGGAGGACCTTTGGGGGCCCGGGAGGGCCCTTGGGGGGCCGGTTGGCCCTTTGGGAGCCCGGGGGACCTTTGGGGACCAGTGGAGGACCTTTGGGGGTCTGGTGGGCCCTTGAGGACCAGGGGAGGGCCTTTGAGGGTCTGAGGAGGGCGTTTGGGGGTGTGGGGGCCTTTTGGGAGCTTGGGGGACCCTTGAGGACTGGGGCTTCCTTCGGGGTTGAGGTAGGGGGATTGGAACCCTTTGGGGTTGGGGTAGAGGACCTCACAACACTGTTCAAATGAAACTTGTGTATTATAACGACCACAGAGTTTCACCATTAAATTCTCTTCTAAAATCTCTTCAAAAATCATCTTTTAAAATGTCTCTAACTGTTTCGTCGAAATAGTTCCATAACCTGTCTAAAACAGTTTCGCCCAAATAATCCCTAAACGTAATTCAGCGTGTTCCTTTTGTTTGGCATCCCTGCGCTGGCTTATTTCAATTATTTGGAAACCTTTTCGCGCGCTAAGATCAAAACATTTGCTCGGAAACGATTCTTCTGGAAGAACTCCAGACATTAATAAACTTCGCGCCGGAGACAATTCAAACAATCATGACATCATGTGTGATCTAACTGTTTCTCGGAAACATTTCTGTTCGAAATCCAAAGACATTAATTAACTTTACGTTATCTGTCAGACATTAATTAACTGTTTCCCGGAAACTCATAACATCTGGCTCGAATAACAATAACAAATACTATTTCTGGATCATAACATCTGCCTCGAGCGTGCACTTACAACAACAACATTGACCCCATTAACCACGTGTTCTCTCTAATGACTCTGTTCAAAACAACAATAACATTGACCTTGGCATTTTGCCTCGGAAACAATAACAAATACTATTTCCGGATCATAACATCTGCCTCGAACAGGAAGGAAATGTCATTAACTTTGCCTCGAACGACAACAACATTTGGCTCGAATAACAATAACAAATTGGATCATAACATCTGCCTCGAACAGGAAGGAAATGTCATTAACTTTGCCTCGAACGACAACAACATTTGGCTCGAATAACAATAACAAATACTATTTCTGGATCATAACATCTGCCTCGAGCGTGCACTTACAACAACAACATTGACCCCATTAACCACGTGTTCTCTCTAATGACTCTGTTCAAAACAACAATAACATTGACCTTGGCATTTTGCCTCGGAAACAATAACAACATTGACCTTCGCTGAGGACGTGCCAAAAACACACCTGGAGAAAGAGGTCATTGACCGATTACGCAATCATTCTCCCTAGGGAGGCTGTGCCCATATATGGTGTGCCAGTAGGAGTAGCGCCCCCATCTCTACTTCTTTCCACGGAGGAATTTTTCATGGGGGAAGGGAATTTTCCATGAAGAGGGTGCCGGATTTCCCAGCATTATTTAAAAGACGATGAGAAATTAAATAAAAAAAACAAGTTTTTCCGAAAAAAAGTAAGGAGCAACAATAAAACTTAAAACGAACAGAGCATATTACGTATACGAGGGGGGTTGCCTCTCCTCAATAGCCTCAATAGCCTATTGAGGAGAGGCAACCCCCCTCGTATACGTAGTATGCTCTGTTCGTTTTAAGTTTTATTGTTGCTCCTTACTTTTTTTCGGAAAAACTTGTTTTTTTTATTTAATTTCTCATCGTCTTTTAAATAATGCTGGGAAATCCGGCACCCTCTTCATGGAAAGTTCCCTTCCCCCATGAAAAATTCCTCCGTGGAAAGATCCTCCCATGTAACTTTCTCCCCCGACCCCCTCCCCACCAGAAAAAATCCCCCCTTAAAACGTCTGTATATTTTTCAATAACCAATACTATATGTAAACATTGGGCAAAGTTGACAACTTGCAGCCCTTCCCCCGGGGACTCTGGGGGATTAGGTCATCCTCAAAGACATAGTTAATAGATTTTTTGACTACGCTTGAGTAACTCAAGTCTGTTACTTTTGGAAGGTGGTTTCACGAAGGTAGCTCCGAATTGTAAATTTTAAGCAATTGTATATTATATTTTTAGGTGAACCTATTTTAGTTTTATGTATATTTTTTAGTTTTAATTTATTTTTTTCTCTACGCTGAAGACGCCTTGTTTGATACGGACGAAATATTCGTTTTTGTTTTGTTTTCATTTACTGGCCATAGACCCGTTTGTCGTATTTATGTTTTCTGTCATGGCTGGCCAGTTCGGCTTTAGATCTTTTATTAAATAAAAAAAAACAAGTTTTTTAAACTGAAAATAAGGAGTGACATTAAAACTTAAAGGGAACAGAAATTATTCCATATATGAAAGGGGCTGTCCCCTCCTCAACACCTCGCTCTCTACGCTAAAGTTTGACTCTGTTTCACAACTTTATCTTTTAAAACAATAAAAAACTTAAGCGTAAAGAGCAAGGTGTTGAGGAGGGGACAGTCCCTTTCATATACGGAATAATTTATGCTCGTTTAAGTTTTAATATCGCTCCTTACTTTCAGTTTAGAAAACTTGTTTTTTTTTTATTTAATTTCTGAACGTATTTGAACTAATGCAGCTTTGATTCTGGCTCACCGTACACGAATAATTAAAACGAAATTCGCATATTAATGTTACTTTTTTTTGGCTAAATGGCTTTCTCGAAATTTTGTTCTGACGTAACTTACGTAACGAACTTCTATATTCGTATGTTTTTATTACGTATATTAGGGAGTTTTCCCCCTAGTCAATACCTCGCTCTTTACGCTAAAGTTCGAATTTTGTTCGAATCACATATCCCTGAATCACAAAGGCCGATTAATTAGAATAGATAGCTCTTTTGAAAATACTAAAAAAAAAAAAAAAAATTAGTGTAAAGGGCGAGGTATTGACTAGGGGGCGAACCCCCTCATATACGTAATAATTTCTGTTCGTTTTAAGTTTTAATGTTGCTCCTTAGTTTCAGTTGAAAAAACTTGTTTTTTTATTTAATTTCATGATGTTTTTTTTTAATAATGCTTGGAAATCAGGTACCCCCTTCATAGAAATGTCCCTTCCCCCAAGGAAAAATCCTCCATGGTAAGATCCTCCCCCGAAAACCTCTCCTCCGACTCCCCCCCCCACCAGAAAAAATCCCTCCTGAAACGTCTGTATTATTCTCATTAACCAATACTATATGTAATCAATGGGCAAAGTTCATAACTTGCAACCCTTCTCCCCAGGAACTGTGGGGGATTAAGTCATCCTCAAAGACATATTTATTAGATTTTTGACTATTCTGAACAAAATGGCTATCTAAAAATTTTTATTGGGTGAATTCGGGAAAAAAATGAGCGTGGAAGGGGGCAGAGTTGCCCTCCAATTTTTTTGGTCACTTAAAAAGGGCACTAGAACTTTTAATTTCCGTTCGAATGAGCCCTCTCAAGATATTCTAGGACTACTGGATCGATACGATCACCCCTGGGAACAAAATAAATAAATAAATAAACACGCATCCGTGATCTTTCTTCTGGCAAAAATGCAAACTTCCACATTTTTGCAGATAGGAGCTTCAAACTGCTATAGTAGGGTTCTCTGATACGCTGAATCTGATGGTGTGATTTTCATTAAAGTTGTTCGACTTTTAGGGATTTTTCTCCCTGTTTCGAAAATAAGGTAAATTTTCTCAGGCACGTAACTTTTGATGGTCAAGACTAATTGATGAAACTTATATATTTGAAATCAGCATAAAAATCTGATTCTTTTGATGTATCTATTGGTATTAAAATTCCGTTTTTTAGTTTCGGTAACTATTGAGCCGGGTCACCCCTTACTAACAGTTCGTTGCCACGAACTGCTTGAAACCGTTATTGCATTATTCCAGCAGGAGGTTAAAGTTCGTACGGTTTCGAGGCCTTCTTTTTATTTAACCCTCTTTATTTGCCCAGCATTTTCATCATTCCATATGAATTTACAAATAAACATTGCCTTCTATTAACTAAACTATTGGCCTAAATCACTAGTCCTTGTCCAATGCTAAACTTAAGACAAAACTAAATCATCATCAAATTTTGAAGATTAAAAAAATTAATTAAAAGCAGGCTATTAAAAAATAAATAAAGTTGAAAAATAATCAATCATAATTAAATAAATTTTTATCAAGTGCAAATTTCGACCTTCTGGAGGGGGGATGGACGTGCCCTAATAAACACTCCCTGCATTCGTCCCTGACTTAATCCACATTAAAACTAGAAATAACAAGAACTGCATAGAATCATCACCTGAAACAAACACAAACCTTGTAAAGGTTTGAATTAAGATACGATTTATTCATAACGAAATGCACAAATAGTACAATGATACGCTATTCTAAAGGTTCCGTGGCCTGTAAGGACACATCAAACATTGAATTAAACTTGGTCTTTAGATATTGAATTATGAGAATTTAATAATATTTAATATTTAATAATGAATTATGAGGCTTATAAGAATTATTCATAGTGAAAAACACAAACGATAATACGCTAAACTAATCTCATCAAGGGCTTCTTGACCTATACAGACACAATAAACATTGAATTAAACTCGGTCATTAAACAATTAAATACCCCCCCCCCCCCAAAGGCTCCTTCGCCAGTAAGAACACATTGAATATTGAGCTAATCTTACCCATAAAACATAGAATAAGAACCGTGTAGGCTAATAGCGCTATAAATAGATTCACGTTTCTCATCTCCGAGGCCTTGGTTAGTTCCTGCCTACTGCATGAAGCATTTCAACAAATTTAAATTGCTTTTTTTGCCATGTGTTTCCATCAACAGAATAGCTTTTAATCCTAAAAAAGTAGATTTTAGTTGTGAAAGAGATGCTACAGAAGCTTCAGAATTGTGAAGAAATATTACTTTCAGTTTCTGAATTAAAAAACTATCGATAAATTGTATCTATACATCTTTAAAAAATTAACGATGATAAAAATATTCGTGTATTATTTATTTCAGATAAAACCTGAGTTTCGAAATTGATGATTGCTGATTTTACCAGGGCTACTCATGGACATATACTATATAAATGCTTGGAGAATGCACCGAAGACATTTGGGTCACCCTTAGTATTTTTAATCCTTCTTGTGTATTTTATGTATTTTAGAAAAAAAGGAGACATGATGCATTTTGGGGAAATATTTTGTATTCCGAGACCCAAATAAGCTATAGAAATTCGGGTTCGACCAATCGATAAAGCGTATTTAGTATGGACTGAAATTAGCTTTTTAAAATATAAGAAATTTTTAGGGTTAGATGGACGTCGTTTTTGAGGGAAGTATCTCAAAACCATAGCATATAGAAATCTTCAAAATAAGGTAATTGGAGCTTATATTCCCAATCCAAGATAGCAAGTAGAATATCTAGTCTTATTTCTGCCTTATTGGCATAACTCCAGCTGTTAATTATTTTTTGATGATCAAATTTATCATCCTTCTGAGAAGTTTTCCCGCCTAATTTGGGGACCACCTGCTTTTCGATTGGCTCTGGATCACAGTAGACAGAATATACCAGTAAGCTTATCGCATATCATTTCTGGTCTTCGTGAACAAAAAGCTCCTCCCACTTATTTCTGCCTTAGCTTGTTTAGCCTGTTGCTGCATTAGCTTTATTTCCGTTTGTTTCAATGCACTTTGATGGAAACAGTCGGAAACCAGACTAACCTGTCTAGCATGTCTAACATGTTTATATCTGCCAAAACGTTCTCCGGAGCACTCGCACCCCGGTCCGGGTTTTTATAATGGATGAGATAGAGACTGATCATACTGGATAATATATGAACTGTGCTCTGGATGTTCACTTGATATTTTCGGAACCGGCGAGAGAAAAGTACATAGTTAGTTAAATAATATAAACCTTCAGTATTTGTAATGAACGGGAAAATTAATTCAGAAATTGGATCTTAGAAATAATCAGGAATCAGCAATAGCCTCTAGATTGTCATCAGATCACCAAAATAGACATTGGGAAAGAATAGAATTTGGGGATTAATGATTAATTGAAAATGATTAATTTCAAATGAAAAAGTTTACCAGGTTTGGGACTGGAAAAGGGAGAAAAAATTATTTTTTTAATTTATATCTCACATATGAATTTTATCCAAAAAATTTTAGGAGCCACGAATTGCTTCTTTTTTACGCAAGATGAAGAATTCCGCAAATCTTATATATCATTGCACATAAAGTTATTTCTTCACAAATAGTACTTGATTTTTGTAAAGCTCTGAGTCAAATAAGCTGGCTGATTATAATCCTAAGGTTGGTTCTGTAAATTAAAAGTCCAAAATTAAACAAACTAAGGTCATGTTTCACCAATAGTGTTTGATTTTCCAAAAGATTTGCATGTAAGGGATTCTTTTCCTGTTTCTTACATGTTTTCTAAATCAAAATATAGAAAATGCTCTATATTTCACAAATCATATTTCATTTTCTCCAAAGATGGTACTTATGGTCATCTTAATCTTAAATATCAGGCTACTTTTACAATATTGAAGCTCAGTACCAAAATGCAGTTGGCATGTTTCTGAAAATGATCCTTTATTTTCACCAAAATGGAGAACATGACTGGTTTTATTTTCACCAAAATAGTGATCATGACTGCTGCTCTTTCAGCTACCATAGCTACTTCTGCTATTGCTTCTCCTGACCCTTCCAATATGGTTGCTCAAACCAAAGCTTTTCCTGCAAGAGGTGACACCTGCCCTTTCTAAAATAGGACATACCTTCATCATTTTCAGATAGATTTTCAGCTAATGAAAGTACTTCAAAATTAAGTTGAGTGCATTAAACAATTGTATATTAAACAAACCATACCTTGAACAATTGTCAAAGTATCTTGGTAAACTTAATAACAATCAAAACAAAATAGAACAAATGTTCAACACAGATAATTGACTAATACAAAATGGACAAATGGAAAGTTTTATGAAGTATGGCACAAAGAAGTTGTATTTTCAATCCACTTAGGTTTAAGAGTATTTAGTTTTAAGAGTAAGAGTATTTAGAGCATTTAGTTTTAAGAGTAAGAGTATTTAGAGTATTTAGTTTGTGTGCAAGCCGTTCCCAATTAATATTACTAAAGCTTGAATATTTTAAAAATAGCTAAAACTATAAATTCGGAAATATTCATTTGCGAAGAGAAGAGGCTATATGCAGTAGGTTAGATTCAATTTAAATCATATAAATTATCTATAAATCTTTGATGATTTCTTAAAAGATGGACAAAGTGTAATTTTTAAACAGGGGGAGGAAGGTTGAGGATAAAAATGCATGTAATGCATTGGGATAAAAGGTACGATTTTTGCTTATAGGATCATATCGATTTAATATGTTATCAGAGGCAACGCTATAGCGTTGCCTATTGTAAAGGCCATACGCCTCCAATGTTTTATTATTATTATTTTTTTTTTTTTCTTCGGTGAAGTTGGTCTTGGACTCGTGTTTTTTTATAGGTCATCATATCGAACCAGTAGTCGTAGGGTATTGGGAAAGGGCTCATTCGTTTGGAAATTGAAAGTTGTAGTGTCATTTTCGAGTAGCCAAAGAATGTTTTCTAAGATTTATGTTCGCATTTGTTCCTAAAGCTACCTGCATTTCACACAGAACAAGTGGTTAACATTGGCAGTTATTTCTAAGGTTCATTTAATTGAATTCTGATGCTCCGTAAACCCGGTAACCCTCATGGGTCCGGCAGGGATCGGCCGCAGTCACCTTTTGTCACTTTTGTGACAAACCAAAAAGTCTTCTGTATAACTTTGTTCATACTTCCCTATAATAATTTGATATTTAAAAAGTCATACAGAAGACTATACCATTTTCCATGTTTAAAGGAAAAATAATATTTTTAATTAATTTAATTTTCATGTTCCTGGCCTCCCCCAGGCCATTCAGCTTGTCCCCAGGTGGCGATAGGGGAACGCTCTACAGATATGTAGGGTACCTCCATAGGAGGCACGGACGAAGGGGGACCTTGTCCCTGGGGGTCCATAATAGAAACTGGGGCACCCTCGCCCGGGGTCATAAATACAGGCGGAGGAGGAAGAAGGCCCCTCAAATGTACACTCAAAAGGGCCCACTGGTTTGTCCACAAGTCCCATGAGTTGCAAACCTTCTCCCAGTAATGGGTTAAATTGCATGGTGATGCAGAACACCATCGCAGGAGGATCTTCTATAGGAGGACAACTGCAGCAGGGCGTAAGATCCAGATCTATGGACAACGGCCTCTGCAAAGGGCTGCCTCGACCTTTTCGGGGTACCTGCAAGACTGGGGACCTTGCGGTCAACTCTATTCCCACTTGAGGAGTGGCGCCCCTCGAGGAAATTATAGCCTAGTAAACGACACAGCATTCGCACGGGATTCTGACTAATGGACAATTCTTCTGGGCTTGGTATGTTTTGATGGGCGTCTTTGGGCTGAAAAACCTCTTCCTAGCTAATTTATTTATTATGGGTTGCCTCCCCGTAGTAGCATAATATTTGTAGGCATGAATATATAATGAGTCGGAGGTAATAGGCTTGAGACTGTCTGTGCAGGCTTTCGACTCTTGTTGATAGAAGAGCATCGCCAAGTGCTGAAAACCATGTTGTGACCAAGATGGGTCCAGGATTGCACAAAGCCTCCATTCATGGAGGTCCCAGGGACTTCTTGCTGTCCGCTTCTAAGCCGGCTTAAGCACTTCGGTGTAGACTTGAGAAGATATGTGACCCCGTCCTGCACTGGTATCCGGGATCATTGCTTTTCCTGAGGCGAAAATAATTTCAATGATTTAATGAACATGAAAATTGGAACTTGGAATGTTACGACATTAAAAAATGACTATCGTATCGATATTTTGACTGACGAATTCAGGCGATTCGAACTGGATTTATTAGGAATTTCAGAAACTCATATCCCAGGGGTAGGAAGCATGAAATTAGGTGATACAGAATTTGTTTACTCAGGCTGGAAGGATGGGGTACATAGACATGGAGTAGGGCTCATGATGAATAAGGAAGCTGCTAAGTCTTGTTTAGGCTGGGAAGGTATTAATAATAGAATATTAATTGCTCATTTTATGACTAGAAAGTTCAGGGTATCAGTTATAGTAGTATACGCCCCTGTAGAACCGACTGACGGAGATACTAGTGACTCAGATGAATTTTACTTACAGTTACAGGAGCAAATAGACAAGGTCCCAGGTAGAAATATGACGTTATTACTGGGAGATTTTAACGCCCAGGTTGGTAGAAATAGGGATAGATGGTATCCCAGCCTAGGTAAATTTGGTGTAGGAAAAGAAAACAGTGATGGATACAGACTTTTGCAATTTTGTAGGTATAACAATCTAGTTATAACCAATACGGTGTTTGGTCATAAAATGACCAAACAATAAAATAAGTTAACATGGTATTCACGTGATGGTAAGACAGCAAACCTTATTGATTATGTTATTAGTAAACCGAAGACTGGCAGGATCAATACAAGATACTAGGGTATATAGGAGTGCTGTTATTGATGTTAAAAGTAAAGATCACCATCTAGTAGTGTCAAGGGTTAATTTAAAGCTGAAACATCGGAAAGGTAACTACCTCCCGGGAAGTTATGGTGTTGGTAGACTGCAGGATGAGAATTTGAGAGAAACTTTCCAGGAACAGTTGAATACTAAACTTGAGAGTTTAAAATTTGATAATGTGGAAGATGGTTGGAATAATTTTAGAAAAATAATTTGTGAAGTTGCTGAAGGTGCATTAGGGAAGAAAGCTAGAACTGTAGCTAAGAATATTAGTGAAAAAGCTTTATGTTTAATAGAAAGGAGAAAGGACTTATACAAGAATTATCTGAGTGATAGATCGTATGAAAACAAAAGAAATGTAAAGAAAGTGGAGAAAGCATTAAAATATGAACTAAGAAGGTGTGAAATGAAGGCCATTGATAAAATTGCCGAGGATCTGGAAGATGCAGCTAGACGGCATTATAGTAAAATATTGTACTGGCACGTTAACAAATTGAGAGGGAGTAGTCAACCCGGACTTGGCCCAGTTAAAGATAGGAATGGGGTCGCAATTAGCGATAAGGAAAAAACTAAAGAGAGATGGGCCGAACATTTTGAGAATTTGCTTAACCGAGATAGAGTTGCAGGAAAAAATATAGAGGAAAATGAAAAAGTTTGTAATACCTTGGAGGTGAAGGAAGATTTGTTTTGTGAGGAGAATTAGCAACAGTACTAAAAGGATTAAAGAATAATAAGGATCCAGGTGCTGATAGGGTGGTAAATGAGTTTCTTAAATATGGTGTCTCTGAGGTTAGAAATAAGCTACTGAAGATTATGAATCTGATTTTTGAAAAAGGGGAAGTACCTAACGATTTTAGGAAAACCTTAATTAAGCCACTTTATAAGAAAGGTGATAAAAGTGAGTGTGGTAATTATCGAGAGTAGAAGGGCCTTATTGACTCCGACGAGAACACCCTGCTGCCACCTACAACTTTTTTTACATAGTTTATGTCTGTTTGTTGTCACTGAGAATGAAAAAACAGGAATTTTGTCACATTCATGTCTGTTTTCATGGATGGTTATGTGTGTTGGTCAATTTATTTGATGTTTTTATGGATTTTGTCAGTGAGAATGGAAAAACAGGAACTTTGTCACTTTCGTGGACTATAGAGTCATTAGGGAGAACACGTGGTTAATGGGGTCAATGTTATTGTTGTTGTTTTGGGCACGCGATAGAGTCATTAGGGAGAACACGTGGTTAATGGGGTCAATGTTGTTGTTGTTGTTTTGGGCACGCGATAGAGTCATAAGGGGGAACACGTGGTTAATGGGGTCAATGTTATTGTTGTTGTTTTGGGCACGCTCTCAGCGAATACCAAGGTCAATGTTGTTGTTGTTTCCGAGCCAACTTTCTTTTCTGGTCAGTCTAGAGTCAGTAGTCAGAGTGAAAGGACTGAAAAATGAATAAATTTGAGAAAGAGAGAATTAGACCAAATCTAGTGTTTATGGAAAAACATTTGATTTGGATGATGATTTTCTTGCCATTTGAAATAATCCCCATTGGACTAATGTATGAAACTTTTAAAATGTGATTCAAATGCTTATACTCAATTTATTGATATATTAATTGGAACAAGGCAGAATCATATTGTAGATATACTTTCATTGCCAATGTAGATGGCTCCTCCTTCGAAAGAGGCAACGTCACAGAGTTACTCCTCTCCCATTTCCTACACTTTGAATTTATCGAGCGAAGACGATCAGTTTCGTTTTAGCTGTGAGAGAGTTGACATCGGAAACCAAAAAATGTTCTATATATGCCCATTGTGCATGTACACTCTTGGCAGTTGGACTCAATGTGAGAATTGTACAATTATTGATGACTATAGTGAAAAGTGTAAATTATGTAATCCTTGAAAATTACATAGAGGCTATGCAGTACAAATTAAAGGATGTAATTCATGTCTTGAGGAGGTGTGTGACTCTCACCCTAGCGGGCACCTCTGCTCCAATTGTCACAATGATAAATGTGATTAGTGGGAGAATACTTACCCCGCTATGATTGGAAAGAATCCTAAACTTGATTTCAGTTTATTTCTACGAGATTGGTATCGTCGTGGATTTAAATTATTCTGGGAAGAGGAATCTGGTCTACGATTCAACTGTTGGGGTAACAAGACAATCTGGTTTCTACGTCATCGCTGTGACGACACTGCCTACTATGACTATAAACCAAGTGATTTTTATGTGGCAGTTACCGAATGTGATTCACCACTTGAAAACACAGTATGTGATATTGCTTCAAATAGACAGATTGAAACTCGTGAATTTCATAATATGAATGCAAATAGTATCATTGACTATACAAAGAGATATGACAAGAGTGAAGTTACATTGTACTGCAGAAAATGTGACCCCGACTTTGCAGTCAATCAAGATCAATATACAGTGAATCCAAATGATTTACCAGCATTAGTGGTTCACGACAGTTACCTATACACCAATGAAGAAATCTAAAAGTGAAGGTTTAAAGACATTGTTGTATATATACATTTTTTTAATAAACAAATTCACAAACATTTTTTAAGCACTTTATTCTTAGGGCACTGAAATCAATATTAAATACACTTGTAAGTATATTTTCCACTAGAAAGTCGTTCAGACGCGGATTTTCACCATAAATGTGGAGAAACTGCTTGTAAGTATAGCCACGACATCGGAATACAAAATATAGTAGTGCATGGAAGCCACAGCTTTTAGTCGTTAGATCCTACACCCTCTTTCGATTTTGAATAATAGTTTTCCCACTGCTCTCAATATAGTTGCTGATGTGAGGTGTGTAGAATGTATAGGGTAGGCCAAGAGGATCAAAAAATTCCATCGTCTTCATTGTTTGATAGATGCACAGCCAATGACCCGTCAGCACAGTTGATGGACTGCTATTAACAATAATCAAGGTATTGTTCGCACTATGAATTTTTCCAAGATAGTCTGAGGGTAGACAATAGGATTTGTACTGGGACATGTAGGGATCCATATTAAATACATTGATTATTTGACTGGTGTTCCTGGCGCCAAGTCTAGTAGAACACTGCTTTCGGGAGTGATTTCCCAATAGGTTTCATATTGATTTAGTGAGATTAGTGCAATACTCTCAGCCAATGGGTCGGCAAATGTACACTCTAAACGCACAGTCCCCGTACGTACTATACTCATATCCTGTGTGCCAGACAAATCCAATACAATGATACCATGTGTTTTAGCAAACATATCTTCGGTTATACCATTTTCAAATAGTTGCGAATCATGATCTCGGGTTTGCATAGTCAACTCATACAATGTTCTATAGGATTTATCAAAAGATAGATTGTAGAGTGGGATACCGTTTACTTTGCATACAAGAGATGAAAGTCCAAACATCTCGAATTTATATGGGCATTCAGTCCATGATCCTATTGCACTGGCGCTTTTTACAAATGCCAATGCAAGTTTCGAGGGGATTTCGCCATTGATAAAGGATGAATCGGTGAAGGTGCGTGACCCCATGGCAATATGACGTTGATTGGTGATTGTATGAGGAACAAGTAGTTTAATATTATTTCCATTGGCTCTCAGTTTTTCCACGGCCAAAGCAACAGAGCTCATAACCTATTGTTTGCGTACATGAAGTATTGCTGAGGTGAGGGAGAGACTTACATCGGGATTGGCAGCAAGTTCTTTTCTCAATATGAAATTAGATGGTGCAAGCGTCAATTTTATATCCACTTTAACATTGGGCGGCAGCCATTGGGGTATATTAAATATTTCATGATATATTTTTCCAACTAGATGTAATTCACTAGTTGTAGCATTTTTAAGTGCATCTGTACTATCAGTATTAGTAATATATTCATATCCATTGGAGGCGCCTCTCAATTCCTTGTATGACTTGGGTGTCATCAACATGAATTGCATATAGCTTGCATAGTTTGAGAGATTGTTGCTTGTACTCACCAGCGTACCATTGATGTAGACACTAATTTGACGAAATAAATTATGTAGTATACAATTTTCATAGGATATCCTATCGGCCCGAATTGGCATTGTATTATCGGATTTCCGGACTTTCATTTGTAAATCTATAAATGTTGAAGACATGTCCATAAAGTAGTCTTCATTGGAATAAATTTGAAAGTGGATATTATCGGAGAGGGGTTGTAGTGGATAAAATTGTTCATAGTATCCATGCTTGACACTCACATCAACATTTTCGGCATTGAATAGATTCAATGAGGCGGTTATTGAAGGTTGAGAATCCTTATGCGGCAGGTAGGACATCTTAGGAGAAGAAATCTAGTTTCGATCTAACAATTTTCTTCCTGGGGCTTCTGTTTACACTACGTGTCGGCTTTTTCCTTCTTTTCTTCGACAAAAGGGATGTCTTTCGTTTCCGTCCTGAGTAGAGACTGATGAGTGATGTGTTGTTTCTTGACCTTTTCAAACCTTTACCGTTCTGTTTTAATTTCTCGCCAAGGGTTCGCGCACTGGACCTAAGATTTTCCGTAGCACTTTTTTTAAAATCCTTGCCAGAGCCCCAATCGTATAGTGTAGAGGATGCAAAATCTGTCGCAGCCGGTACAAGATATTTTCTAGCCAGTGGTAGTGAAGAGCGAAACAGCTTAGCAAACCAACTGCCAAGACCATAGCCAGACATTGACGAGCGACCCTTGTAATAGTCCATTCCCTTGCCCTGTTGTCTTGGGCCAAGAGTATTAATATAGCAGTCAATATCAGGACAAGTGAATACCACTTTTCTATTAGACATCTTGCTGTTGAACGATGGGTCGAAAATGACATGTAATCACAGCCAAACCCTTTGAAATTGCTATGGGATCCCCTAATTCAGTTCTTAGTGTTAACTGACAGAGTTCCAAATAGGAAGTGTTTACGGGAATATACTGAAGATGCTTTATATTGTAGTGATGAATATGCTCTTGATTGGTTTTTCGTTCAAGAACTCGTAGGAGGGGAACATTTGAATTACCGACCCGAGATGTTTCCACAAATGAGGCGTAGAGAAATATACAAGTATCTGTGGAGAAGGCAGGCGGGTAGTCAGCAAAAATGAAATTAGTGTTTCCGGCACTTTTACCATTGATTATATTGAGCTTAAAGCCAAGAACATCCTTTAGATTATCATTGAGAATAATCTTTTCGCTGGCAATAGGTGAACTAATGTAGATCTTGCCCTCCTCTTTTGAATAGTTGAAATGAAAAGCTCCTTTCTTACGAGCGGAAATTCTTTTATTAATAGTACGACATAAATCATTCATACAGGTGAGTTCCTCTTAGGGTAATTCAATATATGGATAATCCAACCAATTGATTTTTTGAATTTGTTCTTGATCACCTGGTGGTGGCGGCCAATCATAGGGTCTAATTTTTATTTCATATTTACGATCCTTTCTCAGGATGTCATAGGTATTTTTGAGAATACAATCGACAAGAGCCACTTCATACTTTCCGTCGAATTTGATGGTGGGGGAGAGTTTCGTCCAAAAATCACTTGTTTTATTCAGATCATTGTAGAGAGGATCAGAAACATTGGACATGAAAGTCACATAGAAATCATTGGGCATTGTTAATATCTTCAGCACTGACCCAAGAATCAAAATCCGAGTTGTATCCTAGCCAGCGAACAAGCAACTGTTTCTTGCCCCTACGAGTACGACTCTTTAATATCTTTTCAATTTGATAAATTTCACTAGTGTTTCTAACTTTTTGCAGTTCATATTAAAAAAAACCACCGAGAATCTCATCATCTTTGGTGTCTCGCAGTCGATACGTTGTGGGCTCGGTGTCTAGGATTTTGGACACTTTAAAAAGTTCGGTGCTCCATAAATAATTCCCCTTTTCAAAAATATTGGTGGTTCTATTAATTCGAACAGTATCACCAACATTAAATTTCTTCTTCTTTTTCTTCTCATTGCCATTGGAGTATTGCTTTAGAAAAGCATCAAATGTATTTTCACTGTAATGAACATCCCGAGGGCTAGAGTTGGATAGAGATCGATGTGGTCGATGGTTGTATATCTGCATGATTTTATCTAAATCATGAATAAAAGCCGGTGTGTTTTTCAATGTACAATATCTTGAAATTAATAGACGAATCGTTCTTATTAATCGTTCAGCCAATTCAGCCTTTATCGGACTGTGACTATGATAAAGTGTTGTATTATATTTCAAAAGAACCTTTTGCACATGGGGATTAACAAATTCACTGCCACGATCCGATTGAATTTTTCTATACGAATCCTTTTCGAGAATACTTTCAATGGCCCGAGCAACTTCAACACCTCTCTTTGATCGTAGTGGAATGGCATAGGCATAGCGACTAAAGATACTGATTGCCACTAGAATATATTTGTAGGGTGCATTGTGACGCCGTTGAACTGCGTCTAAAGTTAAAAGATCCATTTGCATTATATGCAGAGGGAAAAAGGCTTTAGTTTGTCGATATTGTTTAGTTCGAAGCCTGTGATTCCGATGTAGTGTGTAACTCGGTTCATTTTCTAGATACTCTTTTGCTTTTTTCATTGTGGTGCCGGAGACAACTCTAGAAAGTGTTTTGGGAGAACTTAAACTTCCCGCTTCGCCAATATTTTCATAGACACCTTTCAGAACTTCATCCATTTTGAACGTAAACACGTAGTGTAATGTCCACTCCCCTTTTGCACACTGGAGGGTGAATCAATTCGTCTTCGCTTTTGACTAGCAGCCACAGGTGTTGTAAAATCAGTAGTGCTAGTATTTTCAAATATTGAATCTTCTTCTTTTTTAAATGGTGTTGTTGGAGGACTATATTCTCTTAGTTTCTTTAGAATTTGCTTATTGCCAATAAGACTTTTGGGAAAGTTTGATACACTTAGAAAGGTGTATAGATTATCGTCAAAGGATAAGAGTCCTTTACGATTCGTCACCATATCACAAATTAAATCAACTAGATTATAACTTTTTCCCTGAATTATAATTCGTTTCCCTGTGCTGTCGACTTGAACTTGATCACCAGTTTCCAGCACGAGATAAGATAATACTCTTTTACTCTGTTCTCGATAGGACAGTGGCAATAGGTTTCCAATTTTCGATACAATCGAATTCAATTCCTTCTCCTTTGATTGTACAGAATCTTGAAGAGATGTTTCTTGTTTAGAGGGATCGGTGACGGCGGGTCTCTCACGATAAGGTTTATGTTTGTCCATACGTCGCAATGTATCTTGAAGTAAAAGCAGTTTTTTATCATCGGCAATATTCTCATCATTAATGAATTTGTTTAGATTGTCTTCAAAATGTTCGACGGGCGAGAGGACAAGTTCAAATGGTGTCAATTTATAGGGTTTTGCCATTCTCTAGAGAAAACTGTTTACAAGTCCTGCAATTATCGGTAGTAAAAGTGTGAAAAAGCTACCGCCTGCTTGAAGGAGCCGTTTTCTTTTAAATTTGTTTCCCTTGTTTTTACAAGCCAAGGCACGTACAGTGGAACGATGTTGCTTTGTCTGTTGTCTAACACCTTCTGGCAGTTGAACATTGCCCTCAGGTGAATTTAAACAAAGTTCAGATATTAGATTAATGAAATCATTGTCGACACCATGTTTGAGTATGGCCTTCCTAAGCAAGGGTTTTGAAGTGCTTAAAACGGAAAATAAATGCCGTTGTTCGTGTAGTTTCTTCAGTGTCATGATAGCGACTAATAGCCTTTTCTACTGTTCACCGGAAGATATACTGTAATTTCATTGTCGAAAATGTCGGTGACTATACGAAGATCCTCGGGCGTGCTCTGATTAAGATCCAATAAAATGTAACCGTAGGGCTTGCTAGTCGCTTGAGTGTACGCTGACAACAGGAATTTTGGAGTGCCGGGGTATATCTGTTTATTGAGAGTTATGAGCGAGCTAGAATCACGAACGACTCGATAGATAATATAGATAGTGCAATTCAAAGCAAGGGTTCGCATACATTTGCTCTGATGAAACAGATTGTGTAGAACTAGGGTTATGGAAATGTGTTCATGATGAGATCGGACAGTGAACAATTGCAGCATTTCCTGTGAGAACTGTTCAATGGATTCAGCCAAATCATCAATAATCAGCCACGAGTTCGGTTCAATACTATTGAAAACATCAAGTCCTCTTACGAATTGTATTGGTATGGTTGTGGCAATAGCTTTTATTTTATCATAGGACTCTTGCCAAATACTATAGCAATAGTAGATTTTTTTTGGTTTTTCCAAAAACATTTTATTGCAATTTTGAATTATTCTAGCTAAAAGCGTTGTTTTCCCCGACATTGAGGGCCCACACAGAAACGATCTGAAGGGTGTTTTGAATTGATACATGCTGTTGACAACAGTCGGACTATGACTAACTGTAAATCATATGTGTCCAATGAATAAGTAGTAATTTTCCCATAGATCTATCTATTCAAGAACAACAAAAACAATATTTCATGGCAACATTTATTACGACAAATATTTGTTCAACATGAACACTTGGTCAACATGAAAACTCTATTTGTTCAACATGAACAATGATAACACTTTTTGTCTTTAAAGACTTTTGTCCATCTACAGCACTTTTTGTACAACACTTTTCTGTACAACACTTTTCTATACAACACTTTTTGTACAACAACACTTTTCTGTACAAAAAAAAACACTTTTTGTACAGCACTTTTCTATACAACACTTTTTGTACAAAATACACTTGGAACTAGCACAGTTGAACATTACAGTGAATGGTGCCCCCCCCCACCCCCCGGGAGCCGGCCGCGGGAAGGGTCCCCCACCCCCCGGGAGCCGCGATGGAAAAACAATAGTTGTCGTCACTGCTATGGGTTAGTGGATGGGTTAGTGGTGGTGGTTAGTGCTTGGGTTAGATTAGCTGGTTAGGTTAATTTATGAAAGGTTGAGTGGTGGTGGTTAGTGCTTGGGTTAGATTAGTTTATCCAGACCAAGTTGATTACGATAGTCTACGCATTCAACTCGGTCTGAAATACGATAGTGGCCATGAGGCAGGACACTCACACCATTCTCGAGCACATAGACCTTGTCAGATATACACGACATTGCATTTTTTTCCACTCTCACAGTATAATTCCTATACTCTAGAGAGCGAATTGCAAGCACTTGTGCTCTTGGCACTAGGCTACTTTCTACACAGTCTCTGTACACGCTCATGTTGAAATTGCTCTTTACAAAGTGCGTAGGCACCCCTTTACATGTCTTCTTTTCATCCCCACTATGTGTTTCAACGCAATAAACTTTGGAACCCGGGAACACCCCCTGGATATCAAATCACTCCCCGTCTCTGATTTTAATTTTAATAGTTGGTTGGGGGCTTGACGTTTCACCAGCTCGGGGTAGAGGGATGGATTCCAGTTGGTGAAATCCATCCGCGAGCTGATGTGCACCCCATTTTGCAAATCACCCAATAAATCTTCAGTCCCATTTACCTTTAACAGCAGAGCATCTGTATCCCCATAGTAAACTTGAACCTCCCCCTCCCGTGGCCATTGCACCTTGCACACATTGTAAAAGAAGGACAACATGAGCTTTTTTGAAATTTCTAGTACTGAACTACCTCCTGCTATATTCTTGTTCAGTACTACATTTCGATTTTTCCTGTGTAGAAGAACCATGCCGGCCTCTATGCTCGTGAATGATGTAAAATTAGGGTCGGCAATAATTCGTGAACACTCTAGAGGGTCAGTCACGACGTCGCAGCGAGATCTGTTGCGTACGCTTTCACACATTTTGCCAAACGCTGAATTTAGAATGAGCTTGTACAATTCCTTCTCTACCTTTGAATTTGCCCTAGAACGTTTATCGACAAAAGTATCGATAAATGTTTTCAAATAAGGTTTCTGATTGAACTGCAGGACCCTATGTATTTTGGTGATTTTGAAACCATTGTTCACCATCCAGTGCAAAAGCACATGGTGAACAACGATATTCTCTTTAGGGTCCAAATCAGCAATCAGTTTCTGTTTAGAGGGAGTCCAATGCATCCCCATATCCTCAACCAATGATCGATTGTAGGGGCTCAGTGAGTCCCTGGTCACTGGTCGATTGATACAGGGAAAAACAAAATCTTTGACTGAGTCGTGAAGGGCCAGCGGAATGTGACCGTCAATTTCAAAGAACCATCCTTGTGGCCCGTTGTCCTCGACGGTGTTAATGTCGGGGAACTCACAAGGATTCTCAAGCCATTGATAGTTCCCACACGGCAAAGAGTAGTGGGACATTGCCGAGGGGTATAACGAGTTCATGTCCAAGAACACTGCATTTGACTTTACACCGGTGCTTTGTCCGCTCGGATCGGTTGATAAGATGCGGTCCCCGTGAAAAACATACCCCCCCCCCTCATTGAACGCTCTACAAAAAGGTGTTGATCTACATCGGTGATTAGGCCTATTTCCTCCCTACTAGTTTTTAAAATTAAATCCATTACTAAATGTGGTGTAGAAAAATAATATCCTATATCTAACCCAAACTCTGAATAGATCTGGTCTGTATTCTTACAGACTATATCCAACAGAGTTAGAACGTCACTGGCCAAGTACAGTCTACAATAATCCCACCCATCTTTACAATCCCCCTTAGCCCACACCTTCTTGGCAAACTCATAATCCTCGACTGTGCATTCACTGTTGGTCAGTGAATTGTGAAAAGCTTCAATTGGGGGTAGTTTCTCCTCGCTTAAGCGAGCGCCAGAACAGTAATAATCATATGCATATACACCTTTGCTGGTTAATAAGTCATACATTTCACTGTCTGGAAAGTGCTGTTTAAGCAAGGGAAAGCTATCAAAATTGTCGCTTTTCTGCACTTGAATTAGTTGACTTAAGGATTTGGGGAAAAACTAAAAGAATCTAAAAACCTAATTTTATTCCAGCACGTACGCTCATTATCCACTACCTGCCATTTCAGTTCGAGAAGCAACAACTTCTCGGCCGATTTGGGAATAATGCTGTAGATAAATGAATTATTCACCCATGGACTGTCTACTCCCCCTCCCTCCCTGTGCATACGTGCCAGTGCTGGTAAAATAAATTTTAAGTCATAATCAGAGTTATGAATAAAAACAGGGATAAAAAACTGTTGGCTAACGTTTAAATTACACGATTGATGCGCTACCCCCCTAAAATTACTACCCCCAGATGATATTTCCTGCCACAAATGATCATGGTCTCTGACTTTCCCCCTCCCCCCTCTTTTCCCTTTAGTCGCCTTATCCTCCTCTACAAACTCCCCCTTACAAACCCAACATATTTTTTGATTTTTAATCGCGAGACGATCCTCTGCAGACAGCACCATTGGATAATGCGTATTTCTCAAACGAGAAATAGCACCATTAGCCGTGCCAATCAGTTTAGTCAGTGCACTCATTCTCATCCAATGTCTCAACTATTTCTAACAGCCGCATGGTGTTAGAATTGTCTCTTTGCGCATGAGCATAGGACACTGCAATGGCCTGGTGTTCTTTGATACGGTTTGGATATTGGGGATCATTCACCTCCACCAGCTTAGCCTCACAGTCCAAAGATATTTTGTTGCATTGGAGAAGGGTATTCTGAAAATTTTTAAAACGTAGAATGGCCCTATCCCCTGAAACCGTTTCCACTGTCTGATAACCATGCTGTCTACAATGCTTCATGTGACCCCGTAGTTTTATATCACTACGGAATTGTGACAGGCATGTTGGACAGTAGAAACGTACCCCCTTATGCTTACCACCCCCCAGAACTCTACTAATGTCAGTGATAGGGTTAAAATGACCGATTGCGTTCGGTTGACTAGGTGGTGTGTATAACAACCAAACCCAGTGTTTAACCAAATCAACTGACGGGCCCCTTACTGGGAAGACCACCCCCTTCTTTTTAGAACGAGTTCCATCTTCAAATTCTGTTTCGTATCGTACCACAGTAACGCCAATATTTAAATGGGCATTGGCTCTTTCAAAAATGTCAATGGATCTTAGCGTTACTGGGTATTTTCCTTCTAAGCAAGAGAAATCTACAACTGGGAAATCGGACCCGTCCTTCCCATATACAGCCCAGTGATCTAAATTCTTCTTGGTAGCGTCACGTTCTAGAGGCTCGTATGCTGATATGAGGAAAGCATACTTGAAACACTTTTGATCTGTTTCAAAACAGATCTTCTGGACACCACGACAACCTACTAGATCTGGATTATAATTTAAAATAGTATCCCTCTCAGAACTAGCCCCCCCTCTTAAAATAAAATCTTTCTTAAATTTACATATATTAACGCTTAAATTTTCAATAAATAAAACTACAGACCCACTCCCATTTTCGTTATAGTTCTCGAGATGCGCTATAATTTGCCCTACCCGCTCACTAAAAACACCCTCAAAATTTTCTAAATTTGGATAAATTACGCGCATCTCGGAATGTATAAAATAATAGTAAACCTCGCTTTTCCCCTCATTCAAATAAAAAACCTTTAAAACAATTGAAACCTTAATTGAATCCCTACCTCCCCACAATTGAATTTGGTTCTCCAGTAGTGCACGAATTTTATCTACATAGACATGCACAATCTCTACGGGATCAAAAACAAAATTTCCCCCCATAAGTGTATTAAAAGGATCCCCAAACGTGGCAGTGAAAACAACTATATTATTTAAAATTGTGTTCGACAATTGAAAATCGGGGAAAGATGTACCCCCTCCCCCAAGTTGTTCAACAATATCTGGGGTATGGGAAGCCACTTCATTCGATTGAAGTGGACTCGTTATGGTATCGGAGGCTGGAGAAGGGGTCTCTGTTAATTCCCGGGTGAAATCCTCTAAAAGCTGCAAAGTGTTCGGGCTCAAGTCTACCAGCTCAACTGTGATAGGTTCTACATTAAAAAAATCATTTAAAGTCTCGTCAATATTAAAAGATACTTCAATAGAGTTGTCCCATGTTTCGTTGTCTTGAAACTCCATTGCCTCTTCTTCCCCTTCTTCACTGGACGGTGAATATGGGACCAATGCACCAACCTATAAATGAAAAATAGCTTATTTTCAAATCATCCCTACTGTTAAAATTATTATTGCTTAAAAGCATTTGGTTAATTCAACTTAAGATAATCTAAGATATGACATAGAAGGTGGCAATTTGTTCGTTTATTTTCAAAGTGTTAATTTCTTTTTTCGCGGCGCATCCCTGCGGCGCATCCTGCGGCGCTTTCCTGACCCGCGGTGCATCCCTGCGGCGCATCATGCGGCGCTTTCCTGGCCCGCGGCGCATCCCTTCGGCCCATCATGCGGCACTTTCCAGGCCCGCGGCGCATCCCTGCGGCGCTTCTCGGAACCGCGGCGCTTCATGCAGCACCTTCCACAGCTCTTCCCAGCCCCCTTTACATAATGCCCTTCAAAAGTTGAAATATTTCTAATTCCATACAGGTTCAGTAAACACATGAGTTTAATTATGGAGGTTAGATGAACGAGTTTGAACTTCAAAATGTCGAGAACCGTTAACTCGCTTTCCCCTCACTAAAATCTTGGCATGATAGAAATATTCAGTGTAAATTAGAACTCCAATATGTGACAGATGGGATAATCTCTCTTAAAACTATGTGAATGGAAATTAAAAGTTCTAGTGCGCTTTTTAAGTGACCAAAAAGATTCGAGGGCAACTAGGCCCCCCCTTTTCAGCAATGTCATAAATAGCAATTATTATTTTTGGTGGTATAACTTGTTTCGCTCTTACATGGAATTCCAATTTCCTAATTTTGCAAACAATTCACAGCTAATTTTCTTGACCAAACAATAGAATTACGTAAAAGCATTGAAAGCCTAGCCTTGGCGGTCTAACCACTAATGATAGAACGAAACAGGAAAACGGGTGACAGATCTATTTATATGCTTGTGCGGAGCTTTAAGCCAAAGATTAAAGCAAGATAGTATTCAATTGTGAATGGAATAGCATTTTGAGTTTCAATGGTATCTAAACTATATTTGAAGCGATAGCAAAAGAGAAAAGAACGGTTTCTTAGCAAAAAATTACATTTAGATATGTAATAGGGGTTAATATATCGCAGAGATAAGTTTATATTGGAATTGAAAAAGAAAAAACATTGGAAGAAATAGATAGGTAGGAAAAAATGCTTACATTTGCATAATCCGTCTGGGCTTGGGTGCCTGAAGGACCAGGTAGTGCATGTTGGAGGGTAACCTCCTGACCTAGCGTCGATGGGGCAGCTATTAGAGGTCCAAGGAGAGCGGATGTGCAAGCGATGTCATTAATTTCTTGTAGAGGAGCTGTGACTTGTGCCGTCGAGTCAAAGGCTGGTACAGATGGCTGCACTTGGGCAGGCAGTGTGGAGCTGGGGGGTTTCGGCCGACGAGCATATTGTATAACTGAGGCTCGATTAAGAGTGGCTTGCATAGATGGCTGCACTTGGGGCGGCAGTGTGGAGCTAGAGGGTTTTGGCCAGTGACCATATTGCATGACAGTAGCCATCGCAGGGGGCGCATTATTAGCCCTCGCTTTCTTAGCGGGTGGCGGTGACGAGCATTCTTCGCTATTTGCGCCAGCCATAGCTCTCATCGATGTAGGGTCCGCAAATTCCTCATAATTTGCCTTAAAGAAGAGAAAAAAATCAAATCAAAATAATTTCTCCCTTTTTAAAGAAAGAAAGTTATTAACCATAATTTTGTCTAGAAAATTATTTATCTCATTTTAGTAAAGCAAAAAACCCATATTCCCCCCCCTAAATTTAGGAAAATTAACCCACCCTATGTCTACCCTCTCATTGAGTTAATCATGCGTTTTATTCAAGCGAAAGGCATATCTTACTACCTTTCATTCAAATGTTATAGCTAAAATCGCTAAATGACGAAGAAGCAATTAAGGTAAGAAACAATTATCTTTTCTATTTTGTCACTATTAAAAGTGCTAACCCCCTCCCCCAACAAAAATCCTGGATTCACGCCCGGGAATATAAAAGAAACTTTATTGAAAGCCTGAAAAAAATTAAAAACATGCCTAGAGACGCATCGCGTATATTTACACATTAGTTTTCTTGTCAATGGGTGTACATGTCTACACACCGAATCCCCCCTTACTTTTAATGCGAAGAAATAGTTTGTTTTTACTTTACAATGATGGCGGTAGAATTGAAGGCATTGCCCTCCCCCTTTTACATAATTTACTTACAACGAAGCTGTTAGATGCGATGTATTGCCCCCTCCCGCCTTTTACATAATGTCCTAAATATATTGTTAGATTTAATTTGGAAATAATGCATTTCACTTCTCCAAAATAGTGCATCACATATTATTGCTTAAAATCGTTTTAATTTGACAATCAAAACAAACCCTTTGGCTAGACCGCGTTTGTAAACAAAACCGGAAGAGGGGCGACAAAGTAATTATAGGCCTCGCACTGGAGTCTTGTGTCAAAACCATAGCGCTTAATAACAATAGCGACGGATGTCACAGAAAAAATAAATTTATCGAAAAGGTATTTCTTTTTGCGGTGGTTAGGTTTCGAGGGTAAAAGAATATATTTTCGTTTTCATTGCAGAAAGATTGTATGGTTTGTGGGGGGGGGATTTAGCTGGAAATATAGAGGGAAGGAATTTATCGAAAAGGTATTTCTTTTTGTGAGAATTTGGGATTGTAAGACAATGGGGGAGGGGGGGGGATATTGTTAGACCCTAATTCGAAAATAACTTGTTTCTCTACTTCCATACAGGTTGTGTAGGCCTAGCTTAATTATTGCATCATTGTGTTCTAATTTTGACGGAAGAACAGTTCCGTTGACCGCGTTTGTAAACCGGAAAGGGTGTCAGCTAATAATAGGCCTCGTGCTGGAGATTGTGTCAAAACAGAACGGGATATTCATTAAAAATTGACAGAAGTCAGCAGACACTTTAGCTGAATATACTGGAGGGTGACCAAGGAAAATAAAAAGTGGAATTTAACGAAAAGGTATTTCTATTGGTAAGAATTTGGGATTGTAAAACAGTGTGGGAGGGGGTTAGGGTAAAAAGAATATATTTTATGTTTTTTAGTGACTATAAAGATTGCATGGTTTGGGGGGGGGTTGGGGGTAAAGGAATATATTTACTTTTTAGCTGAATATACTGGATGGTGTCCAAGGAAAACAATTTTATTTTGAAAATAAAAAATGTACTTACATGGTAAATTGTGGCTGCCAAGGCCTCAAGCTCATCAATTATGTTAATTGTTCTATCCATTGTGTCACAATACTTTCTGATAATTGAATCACATTGCATGCCCGTTATATACGAAATCTCAAGGTTAAATTGTTATGTAAACAAAGTCCTCTGATTGGCTGAGAAGGAAACACGTGATCTAACTGTTACCTTGGAAACTCATAACATTTGGCTTGAACAACAATAACAAATACTGTTTCCCGGAAACTCATAACATTTGGCTTGAACAATAATAACAAATACTGTTTCCCGGAAACTCATAACATCTGCTTCGAACAACAACAAGAAGGGAGTGACAAAGTTCCTGTTTTTCCATTCTCACTGACAAAATCCATAAAAACATCAAATAAATTGACCAACACACATAACCATCCATGAAAACAGACATGAATGTGACAAAATTCCTGTTTTTTTCATTCTCAGTGACAACAAACAGACATAAACTATGTAAAAAAAAGTTGTAGGTGGCAGCAGGGGTGAGTGATGGGAGTACAACCTCCCCTTCTACTATCGAGGCATTAGTCTGGTCTCTGTAGGTAGTAAATTACTTAGTAATATGATACTTTTTAGACTGAGAGATGCCGTAGACAAAGTTTTAAGAGAAGAGCAGTGCGGTTTTAGAAAAGCCAGAGGATGTGTCGACCAAATTTTCACTCTTAGGCTAATAATTGAGAACTGTCTGAGTTTTCAAACACCTTTGGCCCTCAGTTTTATAGATTATGAGCAAGCGTTCGATTCTGTTGATAGAAGAGCTTTAGTAAAGGTTTTATCCTTGTATGGTATACCAGACAAATACATTAAATTGATTAGTGCTATCTATGAGAATAACACTGCTGCGGTTAAGGTAGGAAATGAGGTTAGCAGCTGGTTTTGTATTAAATCAGGAGTTAAGCAGGGTTTGTTTTAATCCCCCTTTGTATGGATTATTTTGATGGACTTTGTTTTAAGGAGCACAGGAAAGGCAATGGAAGACCACGGAATCAAATGGGGAGGCAAAAGTCTCCTGGACTTGGGTTATGCTGATGATTTAAGCATCCTAGATGAAAGTGTGAGCAAAATGAAGGAAGTTTTAGAGGTTTTGCGAGTTCAGGGTGCTAGAATTGGTTTGAAAATTAATGTTAGGAAGACTAAGTCACTAAGGCTAGGAATAAGTGAAGATGAAAAGGTGACGTTGGGTAATGAAAATATTGATCAGGTGGGCAGCTTCACTTACATTGGTAGTATTATTAGTAAAGATGGTGGGAGCAGTCAAGATGTTAAATATAGAATAGCCAAGGCTCAGGGTGTTTTTTCACAGCTAAAAAAAAGTCTGGAAGAATAGGAAGATAAGTCTGCAAACCAAGATTAGAATATTAGAAGCTACAGTGATGACAGTGGTCAAATATGGCTCTGAAGCATGGACGCTCCGAAAAGCGGATGAAGATTTTCTAGATGTTTTCCAGAGATATTGCTTAAGGATTGTTCTGGATACCCGGCTGACTGACCGTATTTCAAACAATAGGCTATACGAAAAATGCGGTCCAATACCGGGGTCGGTCGAAAACAGGATCAGCCGCTTTGTGGCATGTTTGAAACAGGTTTTTGTGTGGCATGGCCGCATAGAAACAAAAATGAATTCTTGTCGAAAAGGGGCATGTTTAAGAGCTGACGTCACAAGACTTGTTTTGTTTCTTAAGCTAATACGAAGGTGATGACATGCCAATTGTAAACCAAAAACGACTCTATCGAAATGTGGCACGTATAGGCATCATGTCAAAAAACTGGTTTTTGTTCTACAAGCTAATATGAAACCAATGGCAAAAGTTCATTTGCATTGAATAATTAAGGGTTTGCTGGAATTCAGTGGTAGAGTAAGTACTTTGAAATAAAGATGGCAGTGAGAGATAAACCCCTTTTTAAAAAATGGATGTCTTTTCAACTTAGGATTTATAAATACCTACTTCTAAGGTGTAGAATGTACAAAAATAAAAGTAGACATTTTATTTGTAAATATATTTGTTTCCTTTATGTATAAATTATATTTTTTGGAAGGAGATTGTATAAAACATTTAGTTAAAAATTTTTGATGGTTTTCGTTCAAATAAGAAATTTTGTTTATCACTGGTTTCATATCAAGTGGGACTCTTGTTAAAACGGATTTAAATGGCCATGTTCACTGGAAAAGGGTGATTCTAACCCTCTAAATAGCTCCCTCTGGAGCTATTGTTTTATCCTTATATCCTTTCACTCTATACCTTCAACTCTGTTTCTTCTTAGCCTTTTGTGTCATTCCTATCTAGTATTCATTCATATAGAAAAAAAATTACAAGAAACGTTGAATCGATAAAGTACTTTATTTTAAATAAGAGATTATTTTATAAAATACATGGTTGTGTCTTCTTCCACTGTCAAATCCATAGACACTTTGAGTGTCTGTTTTGTCGTTGTCGGGTAAACTTCGAAAGGTTAAATTTTCGTTGTTTTTTTTCTTCTTTCTTTTTTGTTTAGCACTGAGGACAGCTTGAGGGAGGTCCTTGTAGAAATATTTGCTTGTTTCTTCGTCATCATGGTTTGCCACTGGCTGACAAAATCCTTGTTTTCTCACCTGTTTTGATTTTATTTTTCATTTTATTATTTTCTGATTAGAGAGCCTAAGTGTAGAAGTTTTAACTCCTATTTTCTATCTAAAATCTTGAATTTTGTACTTTTTCCTTGAAGAGATACGGTTTTATATGTTTCGTTCCCCATGCCCAATTGTAGCAAACCAAACCTAGAAGATTAGAAGAGGGCTTATTTGATCGTGAATCACAAATATTACTGACCTTTGAGAATAACCAAAGATTGGAGGGTAGCTAGCAATTGTTCCACGCCTCTTTTTACCCATATAATGACATATCAAAATTTGGCATTATTAATTTGATTTAAACAGTAGAAAGGTCCAATAATTTATCTTTGGGGAGGAAATGATCCCTTATAGTCCAAGAAGAAGGAACTACAAGTTACGCAGTTTGCCCACCGTTCACATATAGTATTTCTCATTGCAGAATAGGAAAAAAATTATAATGGGAAGTGGTATTTTTTGGTGGGAAGGGGGTCCTTGAGTGGTATAAAGCCCTTTCGGGGAATAATTTTTCATGGTAAGATTCAGGGAAATTTCTGAGCCAAATTTTACACAGAAAGCAGGAAAGGATTTCTTGTCAAAATTTGAAAACAATCAGAAATTCCATTTATAAAACCAAGTTTTAAGCTTAAGAGAAACAAGAGCCATTTTAAATATGAGTGGAGCGGCTCCTTTCTCAACCCTTGCTCTTTAAGCTAGTCAGTTTTTGTTATCGTTCTATGACTCGTTCCTTTAGGATTGAGTCATAGAACACAAGGGCTGTTGAATTTGAAGTATTTTTAAATAACTTGCTTTTCAAACAGTTCGTGGTAACGAACTGTAAGTAAGGAGCGACCCGGCTCAATGGTAACCGAAACTCTAAAAAACAAAATTTGGTACCAATAGATACATCAAAAGAATTAGATTTTAATTCTGATTTCAAATATATAAGTTTCATCAAGTTTAATATTACTCATCAAAAGTTACGCGCCTGAGAAAATTTGGCTGGTTTTCGAAAAAAGGGGGAAAGACCCCCTAAAAGTAATTGAACCTTAATGAAATTCACACCATCATATTTAGCGTATCAGAAAACCCTACTGTAGAGGTTTCAAGCTCCTATCTACAAAAATGTGGAATTTTGCATTTTTTGCCAGAAGAAAGATCACGGGTGCGTGTTTATTTGTTTTTTTTTTTCCCAGGGGTAATCGTATTGACACAGTGGTCCTAGAATATCGTAAGAGGGCTCATTGGAATGGAAATTAAAAGTTCTAGTCCCCTTTTTAAGTGACCAAAAAAATGGGAGGGCAGCTAGGCCCCCTCCCACGCTCATTTTTTTTCTCAAAGTCACCCAATTAAAATTTTGAGATAGCCATTTTGTCCAGCATAGTCGAAAATCTAATAAATATGTCTTTTACGATGACTTAATCCCCCACAGTTCCCAGGGGAAGGGCTGCAAGTTATGAACTTTGCTCATTGCTTACATATTGTATTGGTTATTGGGAAGTATACAGACATTTTCAGGAAGAATTTTTTTCTGGTGGGGGGGGGCTGGAGGAGGGGCTATCTATTCTAATTAAACGGCCTTTGTGATTCAGGGGTTTGTGAATTAAAAAATTTTTAACTTTTAACGTAAAGAGCGTGGTATTGACTAAGGGGAGAACCCCATCATATACGTAATAAAAAAAAAACAATAAAAAAAAACAAGCGATACGGCTCAATAGTAATCGAAACTTTTAAAAACGGAACTTTGATGTCAATAAATGTATCAAAAGAATGGGCTTATAATGCTGATTCTGAATATATGAATTTTATTAAGTTTAGTATTACTCATCAAAGGCTAAAAGCCTGAGAAAATTTACCTGATTTTTTAAAGAGGGGGGAAACATCCCCTAAAAGTGAAAAAAATTTAGTGAAAATCACACCGTCAGATTCAGCGTATCAGAAAACCCTATAACATAGGTTTCAAGCTCATATCTGCAAAAATCTGCAACTGTGTATTTTTTGCCAGAAGAAAAATATACGAATATAGAAGTTCGTTACGTAAGTTAATTTGTAAATTACGTCAGAACCAAATTTAGAGAGCCATTTAGCAAAAGAAAAGTAAATTTTTTATGCAAATTTTGCTTACTTATTCAATGCCGGCGAGCCAAAATAAAAGCTGCATTAACTAAAAAACGATCAGAAATTAAATAAAAAAAACAAGTTTTTTAAACTGAAAGTAAGGAGCGACATTAAAACTTAAAACGAACAGAAATTATTCCGTATATGAAAGGGGCTGTGCCTTCCTCAACGCCTCGCTCTTTACGCTAAAGTTTTTATTGTTTAAAAAAAAGAGTTGTGAGAAAGTCAAACTTTAGCGTGAAGAGCGAGGCGTTGAGGAGGGCACAGCCCCTTTCATATACGGAATAATTTCTGTTCGTTTTAAGTTTTAATGTCGCTCCTTACTTTCAGTTTAAAAAACTTGTTTTTTTTTATTTAATTAGAGTAAAGAGCGAGGATTGAGAATGCGACTGTAACGGAAAAACTTCTGATCATTTTGAGTTTAAACCTTGCTCTTTACTTTCAGTTGAAAAAAGTTGTCTTTTCATTTGTTGAAAAGACATTTGTTTCATTTGTTGACGAACAGAAATTATTCCGTATATGAAAGGGGCTGTGCCCGATTTTCAACTATGTTGAACAAAATGGCTATCTCAGAATTTTAATTGGGTGACTTCGGAAAAAAAATGAGCGTGGGAGGGGGCCAAGTTGCCCTCCAATTTTTTTGTTTTATTTCATTAGAATTAATGACACTCCACTTCTCGCGTGTGTACCTAGATTCTAAACAAGTACCGTTGTTTCTTATGAAAAAGAAAGCACGAACTTGACAGCTGACAGTTAAAATTTGGGATTTGCAGGTTGCACAAAATATCTTCAAAGTTTTCCAATAACAAATCCTATCTGTAAGCAGTGGACAAATTATAAACTTAAAAAGGCCCTTCAACTTCTACAATAGAATCCTGTGAGTATTCTGCAGTTTGGGAGGGAGGGGGATATCTCAAATGGTGTATTTTAATGCCAAAACATCACAGTTCTAATGGAACCATCAGATAAATACAGAATTAGTTCTAAGTGAGAGACAAGGGCATTGCGGGAGTAAAAAACGATGTATAATCACCAGGGCCATAACCAGAATTTTTATTTTTTGGGGGATATGTATTGTTTGAGGAGGGGACAAAAGAAACTTTAAAAAATGTATCTGGATTACTTTTTGGTCTGCATTCTGGGAATATTTCTGGTCTACGCTGTTATCATGAAATGAAATTAGAGTATCATTAAATCCCAAAATAAGCAGGGATCTATTACATATGGAAGGGGGACTGCCCTTCGTCATCTGCAACTCCACCTTGTGATCACTGATACTCTGGAGGATGCTGATTAGATCAGCAATTGAGAGCTCTAGTCCAGGGGCGGATCGATAGCAAAATATTGGTGGGAGGGGTGGGGCAATGTGACAAAAGCGCCAATGAGCAAAATCTTTGGGGGGGGGGCAATTTGACAAAGGGGCCAATAATTGACCAAATATACAAGTTTATTCTAAAGGAAGAGTGAAAAAAACAGGGAAAGAGGACGCCAGAAAATCGTGGGGGGGGGGGGATGGTTGACTTCAACAAAAATTTTACACGGGGGGAAGTTTGCCTGAATTCATAAGCAAAATTTACTCATTTACCTCATGAGAAGTAATCCATGAAGAACTATCATCAGTAATAATTCTCTGCTGTAAAATTTTCCACACAAGAAACTTCCTGTTGGAGGGGAAGGACCTTTGAAAAATTTTCAACATAGAGGTGATTTTTGGTATGAATTAAAAAAAAGATCATAAATAAAGTTAAAAACAAGTATTTTTTCGAGTTAGATTACGTTCAGAAGAATTTTTCGTCCAGAATAGTGAACAAGATTTTTTTTTTTTTTTGGGGGGGATGGGCATTTGCAGTAAGCATGAACTTTTACGAGGTAAAATTCATGGGGGTACTATCTTGCGCGTGGGAACTCTCCTTGGGGGAGTTTTCCTTTGGGAAATTGCCATGAATGGGGAGGTGTGTGTCTCGTTATTATTCGAAAAAAGATCAGAAATTAAATTTTAAGAAAAACTATTTTTCAACTGAAAGCACGGAGCAGCACTAAAACTTAAGAAAAAAACAGAAATTAATATATTTGTGCGGTGCCTTCTCCTCAATACCCTGCTCTTTACGGTAAAGTTAAACCTTTTTTCCTAAGTCTTAAAAAGGGCCTCCTGAATCAAATTTCCCAGTTAATAGTGTTTGACATGTGAAAGTTTGCTAAGTATTAGAGATTTTCAGGGCAAGTTTATTCAAATTTTTAATTAAGAACTACTTTTTAACCAACCCTTTAGATTAATAAAAATACCGTTTGCAAGAATTCTTATTGAAACAACCTGTTTTGGTATTTTATTGGAACAACACAAACAGTGGAAAATATCCCCCACCAAACTTTTCATAAATTAGTGCTACCGGTCACTGATTTTCACTGCAAAGGACACATTAAAACCTGTATATGGGATAATCTGCAGTACCTGCAAATATTTATCTAGATCTGTGAACGTTTGACACATCCAAAATTAGACTTCAAAATAGCACTTAAAAATAAGAGATTCGCGTCTCATATGCCATCTTCTATTCAAAGTACAAACTCCATAACTCGTAATTAGCAGACCCATATATACGATGGATATGTCTTTGTATCCTTGGCAAAAGCCAAAACAAGAGACATTCAAATTTTGTGACAGAAACCAGTTTTTTACGTAATGCCTAAACGTGCCGCATTTCCATAGAGTCATTTTTGGTTTAGAATTGGCATGTCATCACCTTCGTATTAGCTTAAGAAACAAAACAAGTCTTGTGACGTCAGCTCTTAAACATGCCCCTTTTCGACAAGAATTCATTTTTGTTTCTATGCGGCCATGCCACACAAAAACCTGTTTCAAACATGCCACAAAGCGGCTGATCCTGTTTTCGACCGACCCTCGAAATCGTTCTCTAGGGCTATAATGAAAGAAAGGTTGAGGTGGCTAGGGCACGTTGTGCGGATGAAGGATGACAGATTGCCGAAAATTGTTCTTTTTGGTCAACCATCTAGGGCTAAACGGAAAGCAGGTCGTCCCCGTCTGGGGTGGGAGGACGTCATAAAGAAAGATTTAAAGGAAATGGGAACTTCGTGGGCGGGTGTAAAAAGGGAGGCTTTGAATAGATTGGGGTGGAGGAGGAGCGTGCGTAGCTGTGTTGGCCTCAGGCGGCTTGGTGCTGCGGTGAGCTGTTAGCAGTAGTAGTAGTAGTTTATTCAATGTAGCAGTGGTTTTATTTTCAAAGTAGTAGTTCAAATATTCCCTTTTCGTTAGTTCATCATAACCCACAGCAAGCCCAGTAAGTTCCAACTTAATACTCCACGCCCCTAAGATGTTTATGATACGCCCTTTTGACAACCTGCATGCACAAGGTATGTTTCAATTTAATTCAACTTCCCCTCAGTATTTGTTCAAGTAATCACCCTCATAAAGGCCCATGCTGGTTTTCTGAAAGTGAGCAAGACAGGAATAGCTTACGGTCTAATCGAGGGTCTAAAGACAGATAACAAAACCAATTTTTTAGTTGTAGTAAGTACTTTCAAAATGTGCCAACACATCCTCGACTGGGATCGCTATTGCAGTATTCCAGCAGGAGGATGCTGCACATCACTTTTAGTAAATCCCCTTTAGCAAAATTTTGAAAATACGAATGTGGACATGATTATCCATAAGACCCAATTGATTGTGGACATCGTTTGAGTTCTGGAAAAGCACAAAAACATAAAATTCTTCCCTTATAAAACCACTTAGATTTCCAATTCAACGTCAAATCATCAATGCTCCTTTCTATGTGACTAATCTGAACCTTCTATGAAGACCTAGAAGTGCATTTTGTTCTTTGTACACAAAATCGTCATTTTCCAGAAACATATCATTCTCCTATTAATTCCCCTCTCATGCGAGCCCTCTTGTCCTTTCCCTACCAATTTCAACACTTCCCAACAACCCGTATCGAAGATGGAAGTGGTGATAGCTAAGAGATCATCTACGGGAGTGATCTCGTAAAAGACCCGTTGCTCAATACCTGAGTAGAACTTGTTTAACTTGCCATAATTATATAAAGTAAATAATTCGATATCTTCATACATTTGCAGATTTTCAATTAAGTTGTTTTATATCTATATAACGATCATGAGCACGATGGTTATTTTTATATACTTGCAGATGCTCAATTAAGCCTTTTATGTCTATATAACGATCATGGGCACGGTGCCATGCAAATATTAATAAGATAACAGACGATTCATTTCTGAGCTTGAAACACACAGTTTGTTGACAACAGTGTCAGATTCAAGTTAATTTAGCATATCTCTCAGTGTGCATCAGAATCAGTTTCTAAATTTCATCAGTCTTGGTTGCCCTCAGCCTTGTTTTATTAGCTTTAGTTTTGAAAAACTGTTTCACTAGTGACTTGCGTTAATGATACAACTGAAATTTTGTTAACTAACTTACTACGAATAACAACTCACTGTAGCACCAAGCCGCCTGAGGCTAACACAGCTAAACACGCTCCTCCTCCATCCCAATCTGTTTAAAGTCTCCCTCTTTACACCCTCGCAAGAAGTTTTCATTTTCTTTAAACCTTTTCTTGCGGTATCCTCCCACCCTATTCGGGGATGACCTGATTTTCGTTCACCCCTAGAAGGTTGCCCGATAAGGACGGATATTTGGAAATTTTGTAAAGTTCTGTGTGCTGGAGACTATACATGTTATAGTCAAGAATAACTGAGAATGCACATTTTATGTATGAATTGCATTTTTTTTGCTATTGCACTCTGAGATGTCTGTTTCCGATTTACAATCACACCCTTCAAATTCAATTTAGTTCAATTTTCTTGTCCTCCATATACTGGTAAGATACTAAACTCTCAAACGCGTTAGTTGTGTAGTATTGCTCAATAGATTTCCTGCTTCACTGGCCCAAACGAATATAGCGGATGTGAACTCTTCTATAAGTCTACTTTTATCAACAGTAGTGACCAATGCTCAAATTTTGTGTAATTCCCTTTCTGGAAATCTATCTTTGCATTTGGTAAAATTTAATAAGTTAAAATGGGTCAACTGGGCTTTCTTGAGTATACATCTGTCACATTTTCAATGATTTCTTCAAAATACCTCAGCTTCTTTAAGCAAAAAAAATAAAAATTAGTTGATGGCAGTGTCAGTGCTGCTTCAAGCAGGGGCAAATCTAGAGCAAAACTTTCGAGTGTAGCGATAAAAATATTGATATTTGTAGCGATAGAAATTTCTCCGATAGCGCCGCTTATAGCGCTGGAGATTGTGTCAACTAGGCTAGCGCCGCTCTCAATTAATGGGAGAAAATTGAATATGTAGACATATAAATGTGGCCTCTTTTTTCTCGAGCTATCTGGAGATCAGATTCCTTTGGGAGCATTTACCTTGGAGACTTACGAACTAATTATCTATTATTAGACTAGACGCAGACATATAAATGAAATAAACACAGATAAAAAGACAATAGATTTATTGAACTTACATGCTTAGTTGCACAGCAACGGGTCACTTCAATGACAATAACGGTGACCAAAATATAATAATTTCGTCTGAATCTCTCTAGGTCTGATGTACTAATTGTTTCAGATCTGACTTAAGATTAAAATTAAAAAACACATCTACCCCACTTCCAAACGCAGTTCTTTCGTCCTGCGCTGTAAGGACTAGCTTGCCATTGGCTCAAGTGGACCAAGGATGTAAGTCTTTCGTCCAATAATTTCTTTTAAATGTTCCTGATGATTCAGGCATTCACACGGTTTTTTTGCCATTTAAACTTCCTTAGAAATATTGTGCATAGCATTTTTTTTGCTACTAATTATCTTAGCGAAATTCGAACGACTACGTCGTTGTTTGACTGAAGCTAGAATGCAATTTATCTTTTTGCTGATTAAAATTTTAGACTCTTGGAAGCGGTATTTGAACTCAATTAGGGGACGTTTAATTTCTGCCCGAATCATCTTTAGAAGGAAAGAATCTTGTATTTTAAATATGTCGCCTTTTGCTCCTGGTACACATCACCCTTCCCATCAATTAATGACGTCCCATCATTAGTAACTGCTCATTAGGAGTGCTTAAAATTTTTCAATTATTTTTCTTATTTTATTCTACATCCCTATCTAAGATTCATCTACAGGACTAAGATTATTTATGGTTCTAGGTTAGCTACTATACTAAGGATTTTTTTTTCTATATCTAACACTGATTACTTTTATATTTCCAACAAAGTTGGGGCTATTCTACTTTTACATTAGTTTTTTTTTAATTCACTTTTTTTTGTCTATGTGGCATACTACATTCTATCTACACTACATTAAATGAATAGCTTGACAACGCTACACATAACTATCTGGATATCTAATACTACATACAAAAACGATTTAAAACACACAATATTGTGTTTACCATGTTCACTGGTAATTTTAAAACACTTTCACTATTGGGATTTTTGAATTGTCAAAGTTATTAGGAAGTAACACATGTAGATTCACATCTATTCATCACCTTCGAGTCCTTAGTGTACTACGCCCTTCTGTTGTAAATTATTGTCCTTCACTTTTTTTGTCTTGGCAAAAATTTTGAAGCATTTACGTTATGATTTCTTCATGGAACAGTTCGAGTCTAGTTGTCTTTACACGACAAATTTTCCCCAATAGTCAACTGGGAAATGACCGTTAAATATCGTTCTAATAGTCAACTGGGAAATGATGCTTCCCACTATAGGTGTTGGTGTTTTTCTTCTCAGCATATCATTTTTTAGGATTTTTTGAGGCACATGGAGGATGTATTCTCGCGTAAAATTGTTCATTTGTGCCTTTTGAAACGGGTTGTCGTCATACTATAGTGACTCTTTTAATATATTGTCTTTAAGTTCAACTTCAAACATCTTCAAATATTATTTAACTTCAAATATCGTTAAATATCGTCCATTCCGCACTGCTCGATGGTGTTCTCAGAATTAAACCTCAAATTGTCCCTAACTTCAGTTTCTAATATCTTCAAATGTCTTTAAGTATCTCTTAACTTCAAATATCGTTAAATATCGTTTATCTTGTTCTGATCGATTGGGTTCTCAGCATTTATGTGATTATATAGTTCGTTAAAGCACTTGATACTGAGGTTCAAATATAGTGTTACCTGATACGTAATATGGTTCATAGCCGAAGAAACGACGATCGAAGGTAACTGTTGTTTTCGTAGACGAAGCTGGGATGAAAATTGCCTGGAGTTATGGTGAGTACTCTTCGTTGGTTGAGATATGATGAAAACAGATGCTACTGGGTCGTATCTGTACTGGGCAGCTCATTGTAATGCTCAATGACCAATGTGTCCATTTACTTTCCTGTAATAAAAATAGCGAGGCAGAATCACACGTTCTTTAAAGTAAATACTCATACAATAATTCATGCATTAATTGGGTTAAAACAACATTGTTTCCCTTGGGAAATTCAATACATAGATGTTTCTTATGAAATATTAATTCTTCAACTTTAAGTATGGTCTCTTATTATACTTTCTAATATATACTACTACATACACTTTATTTTAACTTCTTTTAGCACTTAGTTAATTTCACAATAGATTTAAAATAATCATTTAAACAGAGTTTATGCTACATGGTTAATTTTTGAGGTCTAACTTTACGACTCATTTCATGCCTGCATTGTTCACGCACGTCCGTTCTGTTTAAGAAACGAATGTTGCAGCGTCATAACCACACGGTTTTACGTAAACGATACTACAATGAGGGAACAAGACATAACAAGGACGAATGGAGACCTCTCTACCCACTCGTTTTCTAATGTCTTCCCTATTTCTTGGCTTAGACGTTCTCATGGGGCTCCGGGTTTAACGGCTGAAATGCAGAGGTTCTCAGTCTCAGGATTTTTCCGTAATTGCAAGTCAACATTGGTGCCTCATATTCGCCTTTCGAATAAGGTAATTAGATGCAGGGTTCCAAGCTTGCCCGCGTAGATTCCAGTTGATGCTTGGCAAAGAATATAAGCATAATGAAGAACTGGCATCAATATCTTTTTAGAAGGCTATTGTTTGAGCAAATCCTTCAGAACTAAATAAATAAATATTATATTAAAGTCTTATTAGAATCCTTTAAGCGAGAAACACCTTCACATTAATAGGGAATTCCTTGTGGGTTTTACTTAGTCGCCATTGGACATACACAGGGTTTCAATCCATATATCTTAACTGATTAAATGGTATTAAAATTTTACATATTATTATTGAGATATAATTTCACATCCGCCGTGAAATTCTACATATAAACGTACCAATAGGTTGTTTGGTTATAGTTACCAATAGTTGGCTATTGGTACATATATTACTCGAGTAAGAAACACATGAATGAGCAATGTGTAGGCCCAAAATAATTATAATCGCACTAAGATAAAATATTTCATATAATTAGACGCTTCTGTACTGGTAGTTTTTTTTTTTATAATATCCATCTTGGTTAGGACATGGGTCGATTTTTGATAGAAAATCCGAGGGAGACCTGAGTCAGTATAGGTAAGATATAACGTGACTGACTTGCGAAAATATGTCACTAAAATTAGAGCACAATATATGTTATAGATAAACCAATGAAATTAAAGAACATTTTTGTCACAGAACTATAGAACAGTGATCTCTCTGTTATTGTATACGTCATAGATATAAACTAATGAAATTAAATTTTTCGCCAAGGAGCTAAAGACATTAATGTCTCTGTTTCTCTTTGGAAGTAATGTTTAACACAGAGCTGTAGGACAGCATACGTCATAGGTATAATATAATGAAATTAAAAAGCTTTTCTTTTTTTTTCGCCTCGGAGCTATCAGAAAGTAAACTCTCTGTTTCTCTTTCAAAGCATTCTGATCCAAAAAACGAAAACTTAACTAGCTCACAGAAGTTTCTATTCAACCTTTAAGTATTGTTTTGACTGGCCCTGATTGGCATAAAAATACTAATTTCTTACACTTGAAGGACTGAGAAATATCCCTTCCTACGGTCGTCTAAAAAAAAATTACAAAAAACAATCATGGGCCTTGAGTTCCTCCCCAGGCTTCCCACAAGACGTGGTCCAACACCACTTGTCGTTCTCAGTCGACCACGAGCTTCCTACCTTTGGTTATTTTCTGTTCCAACCTTTCTATTATCCTTTGAAAGGGCATAGAAATAACACTAACAAAAATAAGACATCTAAAACTTAATCAAATCCTTAGTAACATAGACTAATTTAGTCTAAGGTGCGCGAAGTATAGCAATCAAGGATGCTTGTTGTAACAAAACAATGAACGTAGATTTAATTAAACTGAAGTACTAAGGTATGTCTTATGTCTAGCTACAAAAATAAAACCTACATATGCTCATCCTCTCTCGCTCTTAAATAAATAGAACAACATAAAAAGAAAATTGACATTTTCAAATAAGCAGTTTTTAAGAACAATAGACAGACTTTTGACGACCTTTCTTAATTGTGTTGAATGGTATCTGTTTATAAAAAAAGCAATAAGTTAAGTCTGATATTTGCCATCATTACAAATAACCCATAAAATTAATAAGCGCAAATAACGCGGATATTTATCCACTAGGGGACCTAACGTGTGCGAGGGGAGTCGACCCCAGCAATACAAATGACACTCGACCCAAAAAAAATATATTCATGTATTTTTAATTATTCTTTGTAAACAAGCATGAACACTGGCTTGTTTTACATCTACATGGCTCTAAAGCAGCCATGGTTTAAAATTCAAATTTTCTTGTTCGCTCATTTTGCGGAGCTAATTCAGAATTTGAATTTTTTCTATCACCATTATTCAGATGAAGGTCATCTGTGTAGGTAAAGGAGACCCTTTTAACACCTATCCCCTTGCCTCCATTTTTTGTGATTAACGGTTTCTTTCGCCGAATTTCTCGCCTTATGCAGAGTTCCAGTCACAGCTGGGTAACAACTCTTTTTGTTTTGCTTCCTTCGGCGACTTTTGCTAAGCTTCCTAGGATGTGTGCTTATGCCGCTGCCGCCAATGTTCGTAGTGCTAGCTACCGCTGGCACCACTTATTGGGGTGTATGTGCTAGGTCACCACTTTTAAAGGCAAAAAATGACGCAAAAGATTGCTTTGCCACTTACTCGAATGACGCAAAAGATTGCTATGCCACTTACTCGAATGACGCAAAAAGATTGCTATGCCACTTACTCGAATGGGAGAACCCCTTGTCGGCCTTAATGTTAGTGAGATTCCCGCTCTTACCCCAACGGTTCTGCAAATATCGGGTTTGGTACTACCCTATTTACAGTATACCCTGTCTCAGGGTATGGTAACGCGATCGAGTGGTCAAATGGCCACTTTCTAATGCCAAATGTACCCGCCTTGGGTTACGGCTAGAAAATTTCTACTCTCTCCTTGGAGGTAATAACCCTCCCTGTCAATATAATAATGACGGCGCCTTGTAGCTATATTCCTACCCTGCCTGGGTTACGGAAAATACTACACAGTTTATAGAAAATACCTTACTTGTATTCTTCCAAAAGGGTCACAAATGTAATTAAAGAAACGAAAATAGGTCATTTATCTGAAAGGAAAAGAAACAGGGGTGGAACCCCAACAGTAGCAGTTTTTTATCCTTGAACAATAAGTTTATAGCCTGTACCTGTAGTAAGGCTGAATTAGGACCCCATTTGCTACTATTATGCCAAAATTCTTCTGTCTCTACCAATGTTTCATCGGTCCAGCTAGATTTTGTTTTTCTTTACGTATTATCTTTTATTTTATTCTTTCAATTCACGATACAAATACTTTATTATTTAGTAATATACGGCACTACTACATTGCATTTATTACTAACACTAAAAAAACTACTAATTATACACTTGCTTCTACTTGTTAAAAACTGAATACTATTTTTTTTTTTTTCTCATTTTACAACTCTTCATTGAGCCTTTTCTCCATTTTTTCTATTGTACCCAACTCTTTGAGGGGATACAAATTTATTTCTAATAGCCAAAGTTCAAGCAAAGCTGCTCGAAGTTTTGCTAATTCGAGAGCCGCTAAAAGCGAAGTCCATTTACCTTCTTCGTTTGACAAAGCCATTTCTGTTTCAATATACCATTTTTTATTTAGTCAACTCGACCCAGTTTTCTCAACTTCCACCAGTTAAAACTTAAAGAAAATAAAATTTAGTATATATGTAACCTATTTGGGGGAGGCTATTATCTCCTATGAGATATTCTAAAGGGTTTCCCTGTAATAGCTTAGCGACAATAGGTCTAC
>CM051266.1:8439376-8471876 GCA_027921565.1 Artemia sinica
TTTACTTATATGTCTGTATCTCTCTAATTATTAAATTTAAATTACAAAGTTTTTATAGCTTAATTAGTTCGCAGTTTTTCTCCAATTTCCGACTCGCGCCATTTGTTATGTAATAAAAATTTTGTAGCGAGAGATACAGACATATAAAATGAAACAAACACAGATAAAAAAGACAATAGATTTATTGAACTTACATGCTTAGTTGCACAGCAACGGGTCACTTCAATGACAATAACGGTGACCAAAATATAATAATTTCGTCTGAATCTCTCTAGGTCTGATGTACTAATTGTTTCAGATCTGACTTAAGATTAAAATTAAAAAACACATCTACCCCACTTCCAAACGCAGTTCTTTCGTCCTGCGCTGTAAGGACTAGCTTGCCATTGGCTCAAGTGGACCAAGGATGTAAGTCTTTCGTCCAATAATTTCTTTTAAATATTCCTGATGATTCAGGCATTCACACGGTTTTTTTTGCCATTTAAACTTCCTTAGAAATATTGTGCATAGCATTTTTTTTGCTACTAATTATCTTAGCGAAATTCGAGCGACTACGTCGTTGTTTGACTGAAGCTAGAATGCAATTTATCTTTTTGCTGATTAAAATTTTAGACTCTTGGAAGCGGTATTTGAACTCAATTAGGGGACGTTTAATTTCTGCCCGAATCATCTTTAGAAGGAAAGAATCTTGTATTTTAAATATATCGCCTTTTGCTCCTGGTACACGAGCAGGGGGGGGGGCAATGTGACAAGGGCACCAATAAGTAAAATCTTGGGGGGGGTGACGATAGTGCCAATAATTGACCAAATTGACAAATTTATTAAAAATTAGTGAAAAACAAGAAAAATACAAGGAATGAGGGCAACAGAAAAATTTTGTGGAGGGTTCCTGCCCCTCTTCCTGGATCCACCACTGGCTTCACGGAGTACCAAGTTTAATACATGTGTATAATACCAAGCGTGGATATGGTTTGGCACGATTTCGTTCTTTTGGCAGTCAAACTATTATGGGCTCCAGTCATAACTGTCCGTTGAAAACTTTTACTACACAATTTTCAATGGCAATTTCTACCTCTTCTGGATTATCTCTTGATGAAACTTGCAGTGCCTTAACCACTGTTCATGTGACACATTTTCAACATAGCAATCTTTCCACTACTTCACGCCCTTGAACAAACCTGACCACAAATACACACTGATCGTTCCCCGATAAATTGTTGTATCCAGGAATAAAGAAAACTTTTCTGCTTCCTTTATTTTTAATAATATTGCTTCCATATCAAATTTCAAATAATTGAAGGTTTTTTACGTTATCTCTTCTATGCTTATTTGTAACTGGTTATATTGAAGGAAATCGTAAGTTGATTTTTCTCCTTTTTTTAACTACTACTACTAAGCAGCAACTACCGCAGCACTAAGCTACCTGAGTCCAATGCAGTTACACACGCTCCTCCTCCATCATAATCTATTCAAAGCTTCACTCTTTACACCCTCCTAGGAAGTTCCCACTTCCTTTCAATATTTCTTTACCACATCCTCCCACCCCAACCGCGGACGACCTGCTTTCCGTTTAGTCCTAGGAGGCTGGCCCAAAATGACAATCTTTGGCAATCTGTCATCCTTCATCCGCAGAACCTACCATCTCAACCTGTCTCTCATCATAGCCCTAGAAAGCGCGATTGAACCCCACTTTTCGTACAGCCTACTGTTTGAAGTACGGTCAGTAAGCCGGGTACCTAGAACAATCCGTAGGCAATTTCTCTTGAAAACATCTAGCAAATCTTTATCCGCATTTCGGAGCGCCCATGCTTCAGAGCCATATTTGACCACTTTCATCAGTTTAGCTTCCAATATTCTAATCTTGATTTGCAGACTTATCTTCCTATTCTTCCAAACTTTTTTTTTAACTGTGAAAAAATACCCTGAGCCCTAGCTATTTAATTTTTAAATCTTCACTGCTCCCACTGTCTTTATTAATGGTACTACCAAGGTCAAGTGAAGCTGTCCACCTGATCAATCTTTTCGTTACCCAACGTCAGATTTTCATCTTCATTTATTCCTAGCTTTAGTGACTTAGCATTCTTCCCGTTTATTTTCAAACCTATTCAAGAACCCTGAACTCGCAAAACCTCTAAAAGTTCATTCATTTTGCTCGCACTTTCATCTAGGATGCTTAAATCATCAGCATAATCTTAGGCCAGGTGAATTTTTCCTCCCATTTAATTCCGTGGTCTCCCATGGCCTTTTCTGTACTTCTTAAGACAAAATCCATCAAAATGATCCATATAAAGGGGGATAGAACACAACCCTGCTTAACTCCTGATTTAATACGAAATCAGCTGATAACCTCATTTCCTACCTTAACCGCAGCAGTGTAATTCTCGTAAAAAGTACTAATCATTTTAGTGCATTTTTCTGTTATACCATATAAGGATAAAACCTTTACTAAAGCTCTTCTATCAACAGATTCGAACGCTTACTCATAGTCTATAAAACTGAGGACCAAAGTTGTTTGATAACGCAGGCACTTTTCAATTATTAGCTTAAGAGTGGAAATTTGGTCGACACAGCTTTTTTTTAGCGGCCATGAATAAAGTGACAGACTTTTAAAGTGCTTTGGAGACTTCATGTTCTTCGATTCTTTGATGCACATATATCAAATCGTCCCAAATCGTACAAAAACTTGAGTTAACTTTTTAACTTGCAAAGTGAATTTGACGACACGAGGGTTTGTTGGAACTACTTACACGTGGATATTGACCGACAGCTGACTCCAGATTGCATGAGGAAGTACAAATCGTAGACACTTAAACAACGGGAGAGCTGGGGGAGTTAATTTAAAACCTGCCTTACTAGTGCTCCCACAGCCTGCAGCCCCTTACAGACGACCACTTCAATAAAATAATAGAAATTGGAAGGCCGATGGCGGTGTCGCAATCCATTTACAGAAGGCAACCACAGCGTTGTCTGTCTATATATATTACTCAATAGTGCCAAGTCCTTGCTAACTAACGCAACCAATGTTTTGACGGCAGAGCCTGCCAGGCTGACGACTTCCCATTAATAATACTTTTCCTCTTTGTTTTCAAGTTAAGGCAAAGAACATAAAGAACAAATACTTCAAATAGCATATACATTTACTCCCAGTCATAGGCGAGCTCCCGTGAAATTAATTTTTGACAGTGAAAATGAACATATTTCCAAAAATCTTGTTTTATAAGACGGATAGGGCTGTCATAGGCAGCGCACAGCGGTGCCTAAGTAAAGAGCTAAGTGGGCACAATGTATTTATTTCACCAAAGCCCTTCGTATAGAAGGAATTGTCCTATAAACTTTAGAAGGAGCTCATTCGACTGGAAACTGAAAGTTCTTGTGCTCTCTTTAAGAGTCAAAAGTGATTGGAGGGCAGTCAACCTCCCTCCCGCGCCCATCAATTACCCAAAAACTTTCAATCAAAATTCTAAGATAGCCATTTTGTTCAACATAGTTGAAAGGTCCAGTAACTATTGCTCTTGGGATGTCAAATCCCCCCCACCTCAGCCCTCAGGGCAAGGGCTGTAAATTATACAATTCGCCAATTGTTTACATATAGTATTTGTTATTGTGAAAGGTAAGGATGTTGGACCTTTGACGTCAAAAAAGGCTAAGGGTATTCAGGTAAACCTTTCAGAGAATGTTGGAGAGGGTGTTCATCTAAATCAAAACATGCTATTTGCATATGGATTGTCAAAAAGGCGTAACTCAGGAATTACTAAATGTATTAATTTAGAACTTTCAGGAAATGTCGAGGGGTGTGAACAATTGACTAAAGAGACAGTATTTGTAAACTACTACTACCTCTAGTACTTCTATCACTACTACTACTACTGCAACTGCTGCTATTAATTCTACTGGAACTATTAATAACACTATGAGTTATAAAGATGAAAATTTCAGGAGGTGTGGATGGGGAAATTGAACTAAATTCAAAGACACTATGAACATGCAAGTTATCAAAAGGGCATATTGGGAATATCATAGCAACGGACAATTGTATTAAGTTGAAACTTCCAAGGCTTGATGAGGGGGCTCTTCAACTGACCAAAGGACAATGCGTTAATACTACTGCTGCTACTAGTACTTCTACAATTACTATTAATACTGCAAATCATTAATGATTTGTATGATTATTATACAAGGAATGCTATTAATCTGGTGACGGAGTATAGGAGTGAAAGTCGAACTGGATTTCAACTGAAACATTTGGGCCAGGGGGTAGGAAATTCCCTCCCAGATAGTGTTAAGGCAGCTGAACAATTGGATTTGTTTAAAAAAAGAGTAAAGAATTTTTTGTTAGGGGGATGAGGAGCCATGATTCAGAAATTGAAGATATTTGTTATCATCTATTTTCTTTTGTTATTATCATCTTTTTTTCTTTTTCTTTTCTTTTCTTTCTTTTCTGTGTTTTACGAGAATGTTCATTAGTACGTGTTAAAAAGAAATTTAAAATTTATCTAGAAATTTAAAAGTTATTTTTTAAGTAGGTTGAAATAGTTTGTGGTAACCGCCCAGTGCCAGTGCATTAATGTCTTCTCATGGGCGGTTGCCTATTGATCATGATTGACTAGGTCGTTTTGAAATAAATTAATCTAATTTAATTTAAAACCTAATCTAATACTACTAGTCCTACTAGTGCTCCTCCTACTATTAATGTGATTCCTTTTACAACTATGGCTAAGTAAATGAAGGTGAAATTTTCAGGGAATATTAAGGGGGCAAGTTGAACTGAATCACAACACGCTGTCTGTATGCAGGTTGTCAAAAAGGAGTATCAGCAATGTTCGAGGAACGGCTTGGAGTATAAAGTTGAAACTTACAGGGCTTGTTGTGGGGGATGCTGAACTAACCAAAAGGCAATATTTGCATCATAATACTACTGCTTCTACTCCTGCAACAACTACTACTGCTACTATTATTATTACTGCTACTACTAATAGTGCTACTAAAGCTAATGCTACTACTAATAACTCTACTCCCACTAATATTACTATAACTACTGGTGCTACTACTATTACAACTGCTAGTACGATTAATGCTACTAAAGCTAAGACTACTACTACTAATTGTCCTGCTACTACTACTACTGCTACTACTATTGCTGCTACTATTTTTTGGGGAATGTTGTAACAGTAGGCCTGTTTTTTCACTCATCAATGTGCTAAGATTTTACGTCTTTTGTCAGAAAACGCTTAAAAGTGAAATCTTTGAACTAAGACTTTACATCTTTTGTCATTTTTATGCAAACGTCTTTCATCATTCTGCTCTGATCAGCGGTTTGAGAACAATGATGAATATATCATCAAAGTTCTCTCATCATTGTTCTATAAGGCAGAACAGTAGCGTTCTTCGCACTTTTTGCAAACATCAGTGAACTATAAGATCTAAGAACAAAGATTAATTAAAAAACGATAATCTTTGCAGAAAGTTGCAAGATCTTAGATGTAGGATCTTAGTGCTAAAAAACGGCCCTAGTGTTGATCTAAATCAAAACACGCTGTGCACTTTCAGGTTGTCTAAAGGGCGCGTAACAATACCTCAGGAACAGTTTATTTTATTAAGTTCAAACTTTCAGCGCCTGTTAAGAGGGATGTTAAAATTAACTAATGATACTACTGAAGCTAAGGGTATTAAGGTGAAGCTTCCAAAAAAGGTTTAGGTGGATGTTGAACAAAATCAAAACGAACTATGAGCACGTAGGTTGTCAGGAGGGTGTTACAGCAATATCTCAGGAACCGTTTACATTATAAAGTTGGAAATTCAGGGGTATGTTGTGGCGGATTTGGAACTAACCAAAAGGCACTATGTGTATACTAGTAATGCTAGTACTACGATTCCTATAGCTAATAAGGCTAAATGTATTAAGGTGAAACATTTTGGGAGCATTTTAGGGGAGTTTCAATTAAAAGAAAAAAACTATAAGCCTACGGGTTTTCAAAAGGGCATATAAGCAGTATCCTAGGCAGTGCAGCGCTATCGTATAAACCTAAAAGGAGCACATTCGATCGGAAATTAAAAGTTCAAGTTCCCCTCTTAAAAGTAAAAAATGATTGGAAGGCCCTAGAATAGGGTATAAAGTAAAAATTTCACGAAAAGTTTATGATGCTTGAAAACTAAATCAAAAGAAACTAGGTTGTTTGCCAGTAACTGGCAGTAACTGGTTAGTTGTCAATAAGACGTCTGCGCAATATCTCAACACCGACTGAATAAATTAACTTGAAACTTTCAGGGCTACTACTATTACTACTTCTGCTCTTACTGTAGAACTAAATAAAAAAAAAGATTATAAGTGTATCCAGGTTGTCAAAATGGAATAGATACAATTTTTTAGGAATGATATTAAGTTTTAATATCAGTATTTAAAATATTCTTTGTTTTCCATTGAAAAATACTGTCAATAAGAAACGAACAGAAATTAGTTTTTAAAACTTTTTCCACAAAATGAGTTTTTCAAAGAAAAGTAAAGAGCTTTATTAAACCAAAAATAGGCAGAAGTGAAGTCAAATAATTTAACAAGCGTAAAACTACCACAAATCACCATCAATAACTAAATGAAACCCAAAACGCACAGAAATTACAACAAATAACCGAGTCGAACTCGAAACAAGCAGAAACTAAAATAAGTAGGGGTGATGCCCCCATACCTTCTGAAGGCCAGTACATGATTTGAACTAAACTGAAAACAAAATGCATTTTACAATGTTTTAATTATTTGACATAAATAAATAAAAAATTATTAAGACTATAAGGATTAAATATCACTATATCTATATTAAACTGTCAATCCACATTCATTTTTTGTGTTTTTTTTTCAGTAATCTTGTTTATAATGGTGTTTCTTTTTATTTATTTTTTTATTATTATGAGAAACAGAAGCATTCAGTTCAAAATTAGGATTATTTCCAATAAAGTGCAAATTATGTTCTGGCCTTCACAAGGCATGTAAAGCGTTAGCCTTACTCAGCTTAGTTTCAGCTTGGCCGATATTTCATATACAATTAGTCGTCTTCACTGCCGTACTCAACTTCACTCAAAGCTTCACTCAACTACCGTCAATTGCATTAATTCATTTTCAGTTTCAATTATCTACATTCAAAAACAAAATACCTAACTTACATAACACTCCTGCCAGGAAAGCACAAAATAAATATGCCTGGCTAGGGTAGGGCATTAACTAATATTAATTAAAAGTAAATTTAAACAACAAATTCACTGAACGTATCAAGAAGCAAAAAAGAGGAGAAAAGTGAATCAATAAATAAATCAACCATTGGTTTTAACTTTAAAGGTAAAAACAAGAAGAAGAGAGAGAAAGCAATAGGGAACGAGAAAAAAAAGGAAAATAAAAATGGGGAGAATAAATAGACATGGAGGAGGACAGCACTAAAAACTTTTTCTGAATGACCCTTCGCTGCTCGCTTAAAGGATATAAGATTATTTGAATTTCAAATGTCTAGGGGAGTGAATTGAAAATATTTGGTATTGCGGAAATGCATGCGGAAATCCGTCCGTATCTTTTCGAACGATGGCCCAGAAAACGCTACGTTTTAAGGCAAAGTTTTCAAACAAATGCATCAGCGTGGATGAAGATAAGTTCTAAAAAAAGATTATTGAATAATTTGGCTTTCGATTCAGTCCTTATACTGCAAAGGAGGCACAAAAGACGAAAAGAGAAAGTAATTCAGTCTGAAACAACAAAGATTTTGATGTTCTATACTCATGTTTTTATTCATTTAAAAACCTTGCCAAAAATCCGTCCTGATTTGACCAAATCATTGCGGAAAGCTAAAGAGTTTTTCAAGCACAAAAAAGGAAAGAGTCTCCTCACGAATTGCTAAATCTGGATGGATTTCCACAATATGTAAATGAACCATTAGGCTTGAAAAATTATATGGCACTTACTCCATTGTTGTGCTTTTGCACCTTAATTTGCGCGCCATCTTTTGCCAGGCACTTATCAATTAGTAACATATTAAATCAGGCTTATTAGAACGACAAGTGGGGGGAAATTCTGGTGCACTGGCTCATTATTGAAACAAGAGCAAATTTAATGTATGATTATGCTTCAAATAGAGTGCATCATGCTTACTTTTCTGCTAAAGGTCTAGTGAGGAGAAAAAGGGTTTAGAGGGGCCATAGTTTTGTTTTTGCCTCAAATTATTTGGATGGAAAACTATGGCATATGTTCCATTTAGACAAGGTGCAATATGTTTACCTCTCTAATCGAATTTTCGTGGTGGGAAACGGAAGGGGTAATGAAGCCCTAAGTCACTTTGACTCTTTTACCTTGTTATTGAAAATACTTGCGTGATTCTAGTTTAAATAAAGGTTCACTACCATTCTGCTAAAAAATTTAGCATAGGACGATCAGGGAGAGGAGGGGCTGAGGGATTCATTGACCCACATTGGGGTTCCATATAAAACAAATTGAAAGCCTTGCGGGATTCCTATTCAAACAAAGTGTTGCATGAATGCATTTTATCCTAGAGACCACGGGCCTGCCGTTTGTTCAATTCATTTGGATTGAAATATGTTGCACGCTTCCGATAAGATTTGCATCACGACCAACTTTAAATGAATAATTGATAACTGAAACGAACAAAAACCGCATCCTACAAAAAGATAATAAGAACTCGAATAAATGAATCCTAAAATGGACACAATTTAAAATAAATAATCTAGTAAAACTTAGAACGAACAGAAATTACCTCAAACGAGATTAGGACTAAAAATATTGTTTTTTTGGCATAAAATGCTTACATCTGGCTTTTGCTTACAGTAGAGTAGTTTCATCTAAAATCTGTTTCAACTGTTTAATTCTGGCTCGACTTTATAACGCAGTATCCCTTCCCCATCTCCTATATCTAAGCCCGTTTTGAAGAATTTTTCCTGAGCCAGAGAAAAGAAAGCCCAGATCCGCGTTTTTTAAGTATGCGAAGTTCTTGTTGCGGCTCCCGCCGTGGACAAGAAATTCGCACCTTGTTCAAAATTTTAAAATTGCGGACCCGACGGCAGCTATAATTGAACAAATTAAACGGCACAACGAGAAAGTTTCTTCCCACCCTTAGTACCATTTGCTAAGACAGTAAATCGCTGTCCATTTAATTTTGTTTGCACATCTCTTGTCATATTTAGTCTTTTTACCGTCTCTTGTCATATTTAGACTAGTTGATTGAGTCCATTGATTTTGAATTGAAGTTATCAAAGATTTTGCTGTAGGTTAGGTTAGTTGAATTGAAGCTGTCAATCATATTACTTATGTTTCTTTAGTACTTGGGAATTTAAAAAGTAAAATTTCTTACGTACCTGCAGTGCAGTGTATGATTGAGTTTTTGTTCTCGTCTTTGTAATTTGTTCGATTATGTGTAATGTGTTGTAATTTGTTTTTTTTGTGTGTGTTTTTTTTTTCTGTTTTAGTGATACTCCGTCTTTTGTACCTTTTTTTGACGGGTAATAAATAAATAAATAAATAAATAAAATATTTTCTAAAATATCAAGTTTTTTCTCAAGAACGGGAGCATTCCATTTGGTAGTTTTAATGGTGATAATAAACGTGGGCTATGACAGTCCAAATATAAACGACCAAAGGAAAAATAAAAGACTGGAATCGGAATGTCATAATAACAAGCATCCAAACTCAAAAGACTCGAGTTGCCAACCGCAGCAAACGAAGGAAGGCAAAGCGAAATGATAGTTGTGAAGGCCAAGTGTCCGAAAAACAGAGGGCTGTAAAAAATACAAAGACACTAGCCTACTAACAAGCGGAATTTTTGTGACTTCAGCTAAAATTTGGCTAACTAACAAACCGACAAAATAGGTTTTATTGCCAGTATATATGTAGAACGTTGTTTTGAAAACAGTAAAAAGAACAGTTCTATAAAATTTTGCTTTCAGATTTTGCCATTAGCCTGGAGTTACTTAATTTTTTTAGTGGAATTTTTACAACAGAAATACCGAATAAATATCAAAATTAATTAGGATCTGGCCTTTGTTTTTTCTCTCCACCAATCGGAATGATCGGTGCTGCCGCTTACTGCTCATTACCTTGAACTATTGATATAGACATTTGGCAACACTGCAGTATACTTGGTTGTAACTAAATATCGAATTTATTTAGGCAAAACGTAAAATTTGCCTCATAAAGCCAGACATTATAAAAACACTTGTTTCTTTTCAGTCAAACTTAATTTTTATGGACTTTTCTTCTTCCTATCTTAAATTTACAGAAGCTAACTATTTAAAAAAAAACTGGAGGCTGCTGCTTAGGCTAAGAGAATGTCAAGGGAGAAAAAAGGATACATTTTATCAAATATCAAAGATGTTGAAAGCCTTGAATCTCCTAATAAACTTTGCAAAATTGAGGATTATAATCTACTACAGGATCAGGTAAGATAGCCTAGCTGACAGACTGGGCTAGCCTTAAGTTATGCTAATATAATATCTTGTGAACAGGTTTGCATATGGAAATAAGGTAAAATTAACTGTACTGACGGACAAATTCTAGATGAGGTGCTTTTTTGCTATCTTAGGTTTAAATTAGCCTACTAGGCAGCTATTTGCCTAATAGAGTTCTGCATAAACTATAGGCTAGAATTAGCTAACACCTTCTAGATGGAGAAGGGGTGGAGATAGGTTCTTCAAAATACCTTCCAGGACATACTGAAACCCCATCTCTGAAAGTTTTATTTTCCTAACCTAACACCTTTCCAAGATAGGCTAGCCAAAAGTAGATTTTTATCTTTTATTACCTTAATTTGTACTTCAGAGCAAAATTTAGGGGTAAATTTTTACCAAATCATATTATTGACTTATGAATAAAGTAAACATACCACTCAATGCCTTTTTTTATGCTCTTTCCAAATATAATAGGCTAATCATTTTTGTCTGAAATGATTTTTACCCCCACCCCTATTTATACCAATTCAGGGTATATGTTTGCACATTAGGGGGGTGGGGGTAAATTTTATTTCTGATGTAAATAAGAGGTAATTTTAAACTTTCCCCCCACCCTCAAATGTACAAACATACACCCTGAATTGGTATATATAGGGGTGGGGGCTAAAATTCATTTCTGACAAAAATGATTATTATATTCATAAAGAGCATAAAAAAGGGCATCAAGTGGTATATTCACTGTATTTGTAAGTCAATAATATGATTTGGTAAAAATTTACCAATTTAGGTCTATAATGGACCTATTGTGCTCTGTGCTGAGCAGGGGTGTTGTTTGGGGGTGGCAAGCAGGGGCAGTTGCCCCCCCCAATAATGTCAAGATAAAATATAGAGAGGTCCAGATATGGACCTCTCTTGCCCCCCAATATAAGTGCCGGAGATTTGCCCCTGGTGCTGAGGATGATAAAATTTTGTCACTAGCCTATTTAGGGCCCTGTGACATGTTGTAAGAAAGGTCTGCTAGAAAGATGCAATTTAAGCCCTCTAAGTAATGGTGACCACAAGATAGGTATGGCTTGTAATGACTTCTTCAGTGGTTTAAAGCTGATACCACTGCACAATAGTAACTTTGGGATAGAGTATGCAAGATGGTTGGGTATGACAAGCAGCAACAGCCTCCCAGCAAGACACTCAATGATGATGTTGGCATCAGCAGATATTGAATAAGATGGAAAGTCCCACTCATATTTTTGTGACTTGTGACTCCATTCTCTGTCAAGTCTGGACTTAGAAGACACAGCTGAAATCACCACAGATGAAATCACCATTTCATCTTGAAGACTATTCCATTTGTTAACAACATGCTTAGAGAAGAAATGTTGCTATGTTTGTGTTGACAGCTTATTTGAGTGGCCTCTTACATGTTACTGGCTTGAATATTTAGTAAAGAGAGGATTACTAGGTTGAGGATTATATTTGTAGGCCAGCATCATGTCACCACTGTGGCACCTGAAAAAAAGTGTTGGAAGCTGGAGATACTAAAACAAAGAAATGAACCTGAAAATGACAAGCAAGTCTATGGCTAGTAAAGGAAACAAAGAAAACAAAAATCAAATAATTGTTTTGCCCATATAGAACAAGGCATCTTCAGCATAGAAAAAAAAGAAGAAAAACAAAACAACTAGAATTTGAAACTAAAATGATATAAATAAAAAGTATTTTTTAAAATAAAACAGACTAGCTAAAATAAATATAGGCCTATATATGCATTTACTCACATATACAATTGCCAGATACCCTCTTGAACATCAGAAAAGTCACCAGATTATAAATTTAAAATTACAAATAGACATACTTATATTATTATGACATAATTTTATGGTAAGCTTCTGATGCTGCCAATCTTTTTTTTTTTATTTGTGTTATTCCCTTGGATAGGCTATTTTGCAAGACTTTGTTTTTGAATATAGGTTCATTTTTTGAAATAATATTGAAGAGGAAGGGGAGGTGAGCCTTGCACCAAAATCCAATACAGGCCAGAGTAGAGCCTTAGAAAGACTTTGCAAGAGTAGCTAGTTATAGTAAATTTAAGGAGACCAATGCTTGAATTTGCTCTTGAGACTGCTTTTTGCCAGTGGCCATGAAATTTTAGTTGTTCATCTATTAGTACTCCTAGATCACTTTCTTCAGGACTAGTCTTAAGCAATGAGTTTGGCATTTAGCTGGGATCAGACATGTTTTACTGGCAACAAGGAATATTGCAACCAAAGTGAAGGACACTGCTTTTTGATGTGCTGAGCTCAAGTAGCCAATTTTGTGCCCATGTTTGAATTTTAAGAAGGTCAGACTGCAGGCTTTGTTCATTAGTAGATCAAAAAACAGCTTGAAGTCATCAGCATAGAGAGTGATGTTATTTTTATTCCATTAAACATATTGTTGATATACATGAAGAACATAGTAGGACCCAAAACAGTGCCTTGAGGGACTCCACTTACAATATCACATGTTTGGAGAAAACCTTCTCACCTTTGGCTGAGAAGAGTCGAACCAGTAAGAAAGTCCATGACACAATTGACTATGTATATGTGTGTACCTGCTGCCAGAAGTTTTAATCTGAGGCACCTTGTCAAAGGTCTTAACCAGATCCAATATAATCAAGTCCATGGAGATTCCTTTATCCATGTTATCTGTTATGATACCATATGTCTCAAGGAGATTGGTTTCAACTGATTTCCCTGGCTGAAAGCTATGCTGGTGAGGGGATACAATATTATTGGTTAGGAGATGTGCCAGTATTTCAGTATTCATAATCTGCTCAAGTTTTTTTTAGCCACCATTGAAGTAAGACTAATAGGTCTGTAGTTTTCCATGTTGGTACAACCATGTTTCTTGAAAATTGGGGTGGCATGGGCCAGCTTCCAGTATATGGGTATTGGATGCAAGTTATCAGGACCAGCAGACTTATTGATGTCTAGCACTTCAAGTTGTTTTTGGACAACTGGAGGTGAAAGTTGAGTAGGTGGCAATGACTTAGGGATTTCATAAGATGGGCTACCAGGGAGAGGACAATCTTGTTCATTGATAAAAAACAATCCAAATTGCTTGTTGAGAAGTTCAGTAATATCCTTCAAACTAGTTATCTCCTCACCATCATCTGTACAGAGTGTCTTCACTGACCTTCTGCTGTGGTCTTTACTGGGTACATACTTCCAGAACTCCTTCATGTTTTCTTATTCTCATCAGCTGGCTTGGACCCAAAACTTCCATAAAGCTGCTTATTTTATTTCTAGCTTTGGCAGATTTTTGATAATGTCCCCCTTTCTCTCTTTTATTATAATTTTCCCTATACCAAGCTTTTCTGTTTCTTTCCTTTTGTATTTGGGAGGTCATGAAATGCAATGTTTTGGTATAGGTTTTACTTAAATGTGCCTTTTTAGAAGTGAAAGCAGCATGTCTTTTAGGTTAGTCTATTGTTGGTTGACATCTCCTTGAAGTAGATGAGGCCAGACTACTCTGTATAGCTCTTTTCCAATTGCACCATAATCTACAAATGTTTTCTTTATGTAGTCATTTTTTATTTTATAAAAATGCATGTTCACTTCTAGGATTAAATGGTTGCTCTTTCCTAAATGGGGTAGATAATTTATTTTCTGTAGCTGGTCTTTATCCCATAGAACACTAGGTCCAGTACATGCAGTCTCTGGAAAAGCTGATTTATGCTTGGTTGATCAACAATCTGGTTGAGATTTAGGCCATAAAGACAGTCTGTAAATATATTTATACCTCTACTTCTGTTTGTAAGTACAGAAATCACCTGCAATAAGAAAGTGCCCTATGTAATTCAAAGTAGCTTTATAAAGCATTGTTGCTATAGTCAACTCTGTTTCTTGGCAATCTGTGGCAGATGGACTTCTGCAGATCCAGCCTACTTTGATTAGTACTGTTACACAGGTCAAACCATATCAAAGCAGTATGATCATACTACTTGATTTGGCTAAGGCATTTGACAAAGTCTGCCATAAAAGACTTTGAATCAAGCTCCAAGCTATTGGGGTGAGTGGTGGTGTGGTTGAGTGGGTGATGCAGTTCTTAACAGATAGGAAACAGATGGTTAAAGTATTTGGTGAGGATGGAAGGACATTTTTCTCCAAGGTGGCCGCTGTTGGAAGTGGTGTCCCCCAGGGCACAGTTTTGGGTCTGACTTTATTTAATATATATATAAATGACATGCCAAAAATCCTAAACAACAAAGTAAGCCTCTACGCTGATGACTCAAAACTTATCGGTCATGCAGACACAGCAGAGAATATTAAGTCAATCCAACTGGACCTCGATACATTCACTCACTGGACTAATATTTGGAGGCTTGAATTCAACACATCAAAATGCAAGACTCTCCACCTTGGGAAGAAAAACCCACACACTCAGTACCATATGGATTGTAGGGATGGGTCCCGAAATGCCATTTCCAGCAGCCACGAGGAGAGAGATCTTGGTGTCCTGGTAGACGACAAATTGAAATTTCATATTCATGCACAAGCAACTATTGTGAAGGCTAATCAGACTCTTGGCTTAATCAAAAGAACGTTCACTAGCAGATCTCCAACTGTTATGACCAAGCTATACAAGAGTCTAGTTCAACCAAGGCTAGAGTTTGGAATGTGTATCGCATGCCCAATCAATAAGACAGACCAAGCAGCTCTAGAATCAGTCCAGAGGAGGGCAACGAAATGTATTAGAGACCTCTATGATGTCCCTTATCCATCCCGTCTCCATAAGCTTAGAATACCATCTCTAACATATCATCACAAACAAGGCGATGTGATAACAGCATACAAGCTTCTAAATGCTGAGGATACCATTCCTGGCCTTTTCCAACCAGACAATTCAAATAGAACTTGTGGTCATTCTCAAAAGCTTTTTCCGGAAACAAGCCAACACCAGACTAAGGAACAAGTTCTTCTCAAATAGAGTTGTCAGCTTGTGGAACTCCCTTAGTGAAAAAACAGTAACCTCTACCAGCGTGGATGCGTTCAAGTCATCAGTGGATAGGGAGTGGCTCAACAAACCATGGTGCATCATTTGGGACGCCACAGATGATGATTAACTATCATCACTGAAGCTGGTGGACACAGGATTTGTCCTATTGCTAGCAAGTGCGATTTAAGGTAATTTAAGGTAATATGGATTTGACAAATTGGGAGTTACTAGGGAAACATAATGACTGTATACAATAACATGTTTTAAATAATGCTAATGTACCATGCCTGCAATCCAAGGACTGTAGGTTAGATACAACACCATGACCTGGAATCATAATGCTTGTATACAATAACATGTTTTAAATAATGCTAATGTACCATGCCTGCAATCTAAGGACTGTAGGTTAGATACAACACCATGACCTGGAATCATAATGACTGTATACAATATCATGTTTTAAATAATGCTAATGTACCATGCCTGCAATCCAAGGACTGTAGGTTAGATACAACACCATGACCTGGGATCATAACGACTGTATACAATAACATGTTTTAAATAATGTTAATGTACCATGCCTGCAATCTAAGGACTGGAGGTTAGATACAACACCATGACCTGGAATCATAATGACTGTATACAATAACATGTTTTAAATGAGCCTAACGCTAATGTACCATGCCTGCAATCTAAGGACTGGAGGTAAGATACAACACCATGACCTGGAATTATAATGACTGTATACAATAACATTTTTTAAATAATGCTAATGTACCATGGCTGCAATCTAAGGACTGGAGTTTAGATACAACACCATGACCTGGAATCATAATGACTGTATACAATAACATATTTTAAATAATGCTAGTGTACCATGCCTGCAATCTATGGACTGTAGGTTAGATACAATACCATGACCTGGAATTATAATGACTGTATACAATAACATATTTTAAATAATGCTAATGTACCATGCCTGCAATCTAAGGACTGTAGGTTAGATACAACACCATGACCTGGAATTATAATGACTGTATACAATAACATGTTTTAAATTATGCTAATGTACCATGCCTGCAATCTAAGGACTGGAGGTTAGATACAAAACCATGACCTGGAATCATGATGACTGTATACAATAACATATTTTAAATAATGCTAATGTACCATGCCTGCAATCTAAGGACTGTAGGTTAGATACAACACCATGACCTGGAATCATAATGACTGTATACAATAACATGTTTTAAATAATGCTAATGTACCATGGCTGCAATCTAAGGACTGGAGGTTAGATACAACACCATGACCTGGAATCAAAATGACTGTGTACAATAACATGTTTTAAATAATGCTAATGTACTGCTCATCAGACTGCTGAAGACTGCTCATCAGGCACATCCCATACTGTGAACCATCCAATCTGTGTCAACTGCAGATTTGAAGGCTTCAATATTTGGAAATATAACAAAAATGCTAAGGCATATTGACCTAAAATTGGGGCTACTGGGAAAGAAACAAGCTAAGAAAACAATTCTTACTTCATAATATGCAGAAAAATTGTAGTTAACACATTTTGAAGGTGCTTCTACTATACTTTATTCCCCTCCCCCCTAATCTGCAAATATTTGGCCCAAATTATATATTTCCTGTGCGTTTTTCCATTCCTTGATTTTATCAGCATTAATTCAATTTACTGGTATATGTATTGAAACAATAGTGATTCATGGCAAAACACATGGGAAAGATCTGGTAATTGTGTGCTTTCAATGGAGCTTGTTTGGGTTGCCTCTAGTCCTTGAAGTACTGTCTGTGTGGAACAGGTTTGGGATGATATTCTGGTCACCAACTATTCTACACCAATAATGCATCCTCTTGCCCACATATAGAAAGTTAAATCTCCTCTAGCAGAAGAAGTGGTTTCTTTCTTTAGTGGAACAATGTTGCTTTGAAATTTTTTCTAGTTGTTTGATGTAAGGAATTGGTAAATACAGCAGGAAGGGTATTTTTAGATGTAAGCTTATGGGGAAGAACCATATCTTTTTGTTTTCATCTATATGTCAGTGTAGGGAGTTTAAGATTTTACAGATGTTCTTTGTAAGGCTTTTGCTGCAATCCACTGGTCATCTTAGTTGCTCTCTGCTGTACTTTTTCAAGGATGCCTTTGTCCTTTTTGAAAATTAATTAAAAAAACTTTACAAAAAATAAGTTTTTCAAAGAAAAGTAAAGGCCATTTTAAACTGAAGCTCAGGAGATACAAATACCTGTTAAAATTCAAACTTAAAATGACCAGAAATTACTATTAAAGAATAAATGAAACCCAACACAAACAGAAATTAAATAAACAATCATAGCAAAAAACACACAACAAGTAATAATATAAATGAATAAATAGATCTTAAAGCAAGTAATGCTTACATTGAATATGAAAATCAAGCTTAAAACGAAAAAAAATAGTTTGCTATTAAAGTATAAATGAAACTTAAAACAAGCAGAAATTAAATAAACAATCAATGCGAACAAACATACAATATATATTAATGTAAATGAATAAATAAATCTTAAAACAAGTGAAACTTGAGTATGCAAATCAAGTTTGAATCAAATAAAAATAACTACAAACAAGAGTTTGGGTATCGCCTCACTGCAGAAGCCTAAAACCTACTGCATCATTGGCGCCTTACTGAAAACTATATGAGTCTTGAACAGTCTTGGAAAGTATAAACAAAATCAAATTCAATATTAGATATATAATAATTTTAATTGTTGAAAGATCCATCAGTTCAAGATTTTGTTTTTTTCACTGTAATTTTTATTTTCATTTTCAATGCTGTAAGAACTGGAAAAGAATAAATTTGTAATATACAAGTAATTTGTTTTCAGTGAAGTGCCAATGACGCAGAAGTATTTAGGTTTTTACAGTTAAAGAAGGGGGCAGTATTCAAATTTGTTTGTAGTGAAACTATATTTGTCTTGACCAATCTTGGAAAGAACTAATAAATTAAACTGAATGTTTTATGTATAATGATATTAATTGCTGAAAGCTTATCAGTTCAAAATTTTACTGTAATTTTAATATTTATCTTAAATATTAAGTACAAAAGAAAACATTTGTAATATAGGCTAATTCGTTTTCAGCAAAGCGCCAATGACGCAGTAGGTTTTAGGCTTCTGCAGTGAGGCAATACCCAAACTCTTGTTTGTAGTTATTTTTATTTGATTAAAACTTGATTTGCATATTCAATTTAAGTTTCACTTGTTTTAAGATTTAATTATTCATTTACATTAATATATATTGTATGTTTGTTCACATTGATTGTTTATTTAATTTCTGTTCATTTTAAGTTTCATTTATACTTTAATAGCAAACTATTTTTTTTTCGTTTTAAGCTTGATTTTCATATTCAATCTAAGCATTACTCACTTTAAGATCTATTTATTCATTTATATTATTACTTGTTGTGTGTTTTTTGCTATCATTGTTTATTTAATTTCTGTTCGTTTTGGGGTTCATTTATTCTTTAATAGTAATTTATGGTCGTTTTGAGTTTGAATTTTAACAGGTATTTGTATCTCCTGAGCTTAAGTTTAAAATGACCTTTACTTTTCTTGGAAAAAATTATTTTTCGGAAAGTTTTTTAAACTAATTTTTGTTCTTTTGATTGCAAAAAGTTTCAAGTTTTTATGGTATGGGGGGGGGGGATTGCTTACTGTCCAATTATTCTTGACTTTAAAAAACGGATCTAGAACTGTCAATTGAAATCGAATGAGGCTTTTTTCTAAGTCTATATGATTACATCTTTGATAAAAACCTTATATATGAACAATAGACAGCTTGCATAACTTGTGAACAGCGATTGACAACAATGAATGGATTGAAAAAATAGCAAGTTTAATTAACGCAATCTTGCGTTAATTAAATAAATTACATTACTTTAGACTACGTTAGGGGGTGGGTGCCCCCTCGCCCCTCCCCTGGATCCGCCACTGCCTTACACTCTCTGTTTCTTTCCTTGTTAGGGAGGAGAGTAGATACCTAATAGGTGTGTGTTAATACCAAAACATTCTAACTTTCATTGGGCCTTCAGGTATAAACAGAATTAGTTCAAAGGAAGGGGCGGGGAAAAAGGGTGGGGGGAGGGGGGTTATTTGCCCTTCGATCACTTTTGACTCTTAAGAGCTGGACTAGAACTTCCAATTTCCAATCAAATGAGCCCTCTCTGAAGTTAATACAAGAATCCCTTTTTGCCCCCGGGCCCTGGGGGGTTTTGTCGACACCAGAGTTTTGTTACTTAACCTTTCAACTATTTTTAACAAAATGGTATTTTTAAGCCTTGCATATAAGGCAGCTCTAGGGGGAAAATAATAAAAATTTTTAAAGCTATATAAGATTTATTCATTTATTTATATTCGCACCAGTTATCTTTATGTTTGTAAGATAGTTAATTTTAATTTCTGTTTGTTTGGGGTTTTAGGCTTCTACAGTGAGGTGATACCCAAACTCTTGTTTGTAGTTATTTTATTCAGTTCAAACTACGTTTAATAAAATGGCTGTCTCAAAATTTTGATTGGATGTGTTTGGGGAAAAGGTAGGCGTGAGAGGGGGGTTAGTTGCCCTCAAATCACTTTTGACTATTAAAAGGGCACTAGCCCTTTAAATTTCCAATCAAATGATCTTTTTTTGAAGTTTCTACGACACCACCTTCTATAAAAACCTTATATGCCCCCAGGGCATAACTTAAAACCCTTTCCCTAAGGTTTGTGGGGGAGTGTCCTCCTCAAAAACATATTTTCTATCTGGAAATCTACTACGCTGTACAAAATAGCTATCTCAAAATTGTGATTGGATGTGTTTGGGGGAATGATGGGCGTGGGGGAGGGGGGGGGGGCTTGTTGCCCTCCAATCACTTTTGACTATTAAAAAGGGCACTAGCCCTTTGAATTTATAATCAAATGAGCCTTTTTTGAAGTTTCTACGACAACGTCTTCTATAAAAACCTTATATGCCCCCAGGGCATAACTTAAAACCCTTGCCCTGAGGGTTGTGGGGGATTTTCCTCCTCAAAAACATATTTTCTATCTGGAAATCAACTACACTGAACAAAATGGCTATCTCAAAATTTTGATTGGATGTGTTTGGGGGAATGATGAGCCTGGGGGGGGGCTGGTTGCCCTCCAATCACTTTCGACTATTAAAAAGGGCACTAGCCATTTGAATTTCCAATCGAATGAGCCTGTTTTGAAGTTTCTACAACAACGCCTTCTATAAAAACCTTATATGCCCCTAGGGCATAACTTAAAACCCTTGCCCCGAGGGTTGTGGGGGAGTGTCCTCCTCAAAAACACCTTTTCTATCTGGAAATCAACTACGCTGAACAAAATGGCTATCTCCAAATTTTTATTGGATGTGTTTGTGGAAATGATGGGCATGGGAGGGGGGATAGTTGCCCTCCAATCACTTTCGACTATTAAAAAGGGCACTAGCCATTTGAATTTCCAATCGAATGAGCCTGTTTTGAAGTTTCTACAACAACGCCTTCTATAAAAACCTTATATGCCCCCAGGGCATAACTTAAAACTCTTGCCCTGAGGGTTGTGGGGGAGTGTCCTCCTCAAAAATATATTTTCTATCTGGAAATAAACTACGCTGAACAAAATGGCTATCTCAAAATTTTGATTGGATGTGTTTGGGGGAATGATGGGCGTGGGGGGGGCTAGTTGCCTTCCAATCATTTTTGACTGTTAAAAAGGGCACTAGAACTCTCGATTTCCAATCGAATAAGCCCCCTTTGAAGTTTCCACAACGACCCCTTCCGTATGAAGTGCCTCTGGGGGGAAAAAATAATAAATAATAATAAAACATTGGAGCCGTATGGCCTTTACTATGGGCAATGCTACAGCGTTGCCTTTGAAATGAGATGCCAAAGACATTCCAGCCTCAAGTCACTGTCAAACCAGTGCCCTGTAGATCAGAAGCTGTGGCAGATCTACCCCCTAATTTAGAACCATCTGCATAATGAGTGAGTAGGTTTGATAGAAGATTTGGTTCATCATTTATAGAGAAGTTGAAAAGACGTGTTTGAAGAATAATACCCTGAGGAGCACCAGTTGAAATTGTTGTAGGGGAAAAAAAAAAATTATGAACACCACCAGAGCCAAAAATTCTGACAACTTGGGTTCTATCTTATAGAAAGTCCTGTATCCATCGTATAATAGAAAGATCTATACTTGCAGCTTTCCCCTTTGTGATAAGGAACTTGTGGCAAACTTTATCAAATGCTTTTGTTAAGTCTAGGAGGATTATGTACAAAGGAAAATTTGTGTCTAGTAGTACTGTGACAATCATATGAGTGTAGATGACTAGGATCTGAAGCTATGTTGGAAAGGAGTTACAAAGCTGCTTTAAAGACTTATTCACATACCTTTCAAGAACTTTGACAACAACAGTAGTTATGCTTACTTTTACTTGTTGCATGCTCAAGCTGCATCCAGGCTCATTGTGGGCTCATTGTGGTGCCCAGCAGACGACGGCTTGATTCTTTCCAGAGATTTTGCTTGAGGGTGGCAGGCTCGAAAATTTCAATCCATTACCAGCATGGGGAAGAAGAAAGCAGGAGGACAAAAGAAAACATGGCTTGCAACATTCAAGGCTGACCTACAGCCTATTGGGGGTTTACAAAAATTTGGGTGATGTTGGGATTGTCACTGGCTTGAAGTTTATATACCCCCAAGGCATAACTTAAAACCCTTGCCCTGAGGGTTGTGGGGGAGTGTCCTCCTCAATAACATATTTTCTATCTGGAAATCAACTACACTGAACAAAATGGCTATCTCAAAATTTTGATTGGATGTGTTTGGGGGAATGATGGGCGCGGGAGGGGGGGGGATAGGTGCCCTCCGTTCACTTTCGACTATTAAAAAGGGCACTAGCCCTTTGAATTTCCAATCGAATAAGCCCCTTTTGAAGTTTCTACGACAACGCCTTCTATAAAAACCTTGTATGCCCCCAGGGCATAGCTTAAAACCCTTGCCCTGAGGGTTGTGGGGGAGTGTCCTCCTCAAAAACACCTTTTCTATCTGGAAATCAACTACGCTGAACAAAATGGCTATCTGATTTCCAGATAGAAAAGGTGTTTTTGAGGAGGACACTCCCCCACAACCCTCAGGGCAAGGGTTTTAAGCTATGCCCTGGGGGTATATAAGGTTTTTATAGAAGGCGTTGTCGTAGAAACTTCAAAAGGGCCTTATTCGATTGTAAATTCAAAGGGGTAGTGCCCTTTTTAATAGTCAAAAGTGAACGGAGGGCACCTAGCCCCCCCCTCCCGCGCCCATCATTCTCCCAAACACATCCAATCAAAATTTTGAGATAGCCATTTTGTTCAGTGTAGTTGATTTCCAGATAGAAAATATGTTTTTGAGGAGGATACTCCCCCACAGCCCTCAGGGCAAGGGTTTTAAGTTATGCCCTGTGGGCACATAAGGTTTTTATAGAAGGTGTTGTCGTAGGAACTTCAAAAAAGGCTCATTCGATTGGAAATTCAAAGGGCTAGTGCCCTTTTTAATTGTCGAAAGTGATTGGAGGGCAACTAGCCCCCCCCCACGCCCATCATTTCACCAAACACATCCAATAAAAATTTTGATATAGCCATTTTGTTCAGTGTAGTTGATTTCCAGATAGAAAATATGTTTTTGAGGAGGACACTCCCCCACAACCCTCAGGGCAAGGGTTTTAAGTTATGCCCTGGGGGCTTATAAGGTTTTTATAGAAGGCGTTGTCGCACAAACTTCAAAAAAGGGCTTATTCTATTTGAAATTCAAAGGGCTAGTGCCCTTTTTAGTAGTTGAAAGTGATTAGTGATATTTTTTGTTGTTGTTGTTGTTTAGACCAGGGCACTTCGTATCAAAGGAGTTGTCGTGGGAACTTCGAAAGGGGCTCATTCGATTGAAAATAGAAAGGGCTGATGCCCTATTTAATAGTCGAAAGTGATTGGAGGGCAACTAATTCCCCTTCCACACCCACCCTCCCACGCCCACCCTCCCATTTGCCCATTATGTTTAAAAACTAAATGTTGCCTTAAGATTAAATCAAAATGCGCTGTGATAATGCTAATTCCCAATAAGGCATCTCAACAGTTTCCCAAAAACGACTCAGGGTATTATGTTCAAACTTTCGGGGCTACTTCTGCTCTTAAATTTAACCCAATCAAAATAGTGTAAGTGTGTCCAAGCTGTCAAAGAAAGTAAACAGAGATTTTTTTGCGAATGGTATTAAGTTTTCCATTTCAGGTCAACTAGAGGAGGTATGAAATTAAATTAAATAGTACTATTTGTGTCCAGATTTTTATAAAGGTGTATGTTGTTAAAAATTGCTGAAAATTTTTCTACAGCATACAAATAGCAGGCCAAACTATAAAGTTCTAAAAAACGAAAAGATTTAAAGTGTTATTTTTTTCCCTAAAAAGACTATGTCAATATAAAACGAACAGAAATTAATTAAAAAAACTTTTTCCACAAAATAAGTTTTTCAAAGAAAAGTAAAGAACTCCATTAAACAAAAAATTAGCAAAAATAAAATCAAATAATCTACCAAGCGTGAAACTACCATAAATCACCATCGATAAATAAATGAAACCCAAAACGAACAGAAATTACAATAAATAACCGAGTCAAACTCAAAACAAGCAGAAATTAACAGTAGTTGGGCGAAAACCCCTTTGCCTTCCCAAGGTCAGAACAAAATTTGCACTTTACTGAAAAAATACAAATGAATGTGCATTGTCAGTTTAATATACATATACTGATATTTAGTAATCAAAATGTTAATATTATTTGATTTATTAAAGTTATAAAAGTAAAACATTAAATTTTTTTCAGTTAAGTGCCAATTTTGTTCTGGCCTTGGGAAGGCATAGGGGTTTTTTCGCCCAACTTATGTTAATTTCTGCTCGTTTTGAGTTTGACTCGGTTATTTATTGTAATTTCTGTTCGTTTTGGGTTTCATTTATTTATCGATGCTGATTTGTGGTAGTTTCACGCTTGATAGATTATTTGATTTTATTTTTGCTCATTTTTTGTTGAATGGAGTTCTTTACTTTTCTATGAGAAACTTATTTTGTGGAAAAAGTTTTTTTTAATTAATCAATGAAAAAGTTGAATAAGGTTGGTGAAAGAACACATCCTTGACATACACCCTCCTCAATCAGGACCAGATCTGAAAGCTCACTATCAACTCTAACTTGGGCCTTGGTTCCATTGTAGTATGCCTTCAACAGTCTGATGATCTTCTCAGGGACTCTGTCCTCTCTCATTGTGACCCATAGGAAGTCCCAATGAACAGAGTCAAAGGCCATGATGAAATCAATGAAGATTTGGATTGTCTCTTGCTGGTGTTTGGAGTGATATTATAGGACCTGTCGTAAGCTAAAGATCTGATCACAGCAGCCCATGCCTGGTCTGAATCCTGCATGGTTGGGTCGTGTTTGGGAATTTCTTGTGTCTCGGAACCTATTTAGAAGTATAATTATGAACATCTTTGCAGCAATCAGGATGAGGGATATGCCACAGCAGTTTGTACATTCCATTTGGTCTCCTTTTTTTGAAGATAGGGACAATTATCAATATCCTCTACTCATCGGGAATGTATTCATTGTCCCTTACATCCATAACAAGTTCTTGGAGCTCATCTACAGCCAACTCAGGCAGAGCTTTCAGCAGCTCAGCAGAAATGCCATCTATTCCCGGACTTTTGTGGTTTTTTAGCAGTTGGATTGCCTGGACTAGTTCCTCTCTGGTAGGTGGATCTGTAGACACATTTTCATAAGAATGGTTTTCTGATGGGTTGGGTGAGTTTATGGGGTATTGGTTTCTGCTGCTAGGAATTCCCAGTCTCAGCAATTATTGGAAGTTTGGCCGCCACCTTTCGATACATTTTTCCCTACTTGTGAACAGTTTCCTGTAAGCAGTTGCTTTAAGCAGGGGGATGGTAGATTGCTTTCTCTTCCCGGTACATTCTCCAAGAAACTGGTAAAGTTTCATTGTATCATTTCGTGAGGCGGTTTTTCCCATCTCATTGGCCATATTTGACCAGTAGGCCTTTCTGTCAGCTCTAGCAGACTTGTGGCATTCCTGATGCAGCGATTTATATGCAGCTGACTTTTGCTGGTTATCTCCTTCTTCTTTGTAGAGAGTTTTAGTATTTTCTCAGAAATCTATTTTTTGGCTTTTCGTTTTACAACTCCGAGGATGTTTAATGCGGTTTCCTTCATATGGTCTTTGAACTTGCTCCATTTTCTCTCTATCTTGTAAGTGGGGCATCCTGATGAGTTGAAATTCTGATCAATACCTTTGGTGTCATCCTGTAGGGTGGCGAAGCGGTTGAAAAGTTCAAGGACAAAGGGTTCTTGGTATTTATATATTTATAATTTAGATTAATCAAGAAACTTTTTGCACAAAATAAGTTTTCAAAAAAAAAGTAAAGAACTCCATTAAACCAAAAATGAACAAAAATAGAATCAAATAATCTACCAAGCATACAGCTACCACAAATCATTATTAATAAATAATTGAAACCCAAAATACACAGAAATTAAAATAAGTCAAACTCAAAACGAGCAGAAAATAATATGAGTAGGGTTCTAAACCCCATGCGTTCTATGCTTTCTAAAAGCCAGGATATAATTTGTACTTTACTAAAAAAAAATTCAAATGAATTTACTGAAAAAAATGTGCATTGTCAGTTTAATATACATAATGCTGATATTTATTCCTTAAAATATTAATTAATTTTTGATTGATTAAAGTTATAAAAGTGAAAACATTTAAAAGAATTTTTTTCAGTAAAGTACAAATTATATCCTGGATTTCAGAAAGCATAGGGATTAGAACCCTACTCAGAAAAGGTTGGGAAATGGTTGGCGTGGAAGGGGTGTTAGTTGCCTTCCAATCACTTTCGACTATTAAAAAGGGCACTAGCCATTTCAATTTCCAATCGATTGAGCCCATTTTGAAGTTTCTACAACAACGCTTTCTATGAAAACCTCATATGCCCCAGAGCATAACTTAAACCCTTGCCCTAAGGGCTGTGGGGGGGGGGTTGTCATCCTCAAAGACCTAATTTTCAGAACTTTCAACTACATTGAACAAAATGGCCATCTAAAAATTTTGATTGGATGTGTCGGGGGAAAAGGTGGGCGTGAGAGGGGGGTTAGTTGTCTTCCAATCACTTTCGACTATTAAAAAGGGCACTAGCCCTTTGAATTACCAATCGAATGAGCTCTTTTTGTAGTTTCTACAACAACGCTTTCTATAAAAGTGTTATATGCCCCCAGGGCTTAACTTACAACCCATGCCCTGAGGGTTGTGGGGGAGTGTCCTCCTCAAAAACATATTTTCTATCTGAAAATCAACTACGCTGAACAAACTGGCTATCTCAAAATTTTGATTGGATGTGTCGGGGGAAATGGTGGGCCTGGAAGGGGTGTTAGTTGTCTTCCAATCACTTTCGACTATTAAAAAGGGCATTAGCCGTTCCAATTTCCAATCGAATGATCTCTTTTCCAAGTTTCTACGACAACTCCTTCGATACGAAGCGCCCTGGTCTAAAGAAATAAATAATACATTGTGCCGACATCGTTCTTTACTTAGGCAGCGCGATGGCGCTGCCTATGATACATCTATTTCCTGACTTAACATGAATGCCTTCTTTGTAATGAGTCTGAACCTTAGCCTGGTCTTTAGCAAGAAGTGGTTGGATCCAATTTTTGATCCTGTGTCAGCACCTCTGTGCAACTTTGAGTCTAACATCATGGTCTTTCACCTTCACAATATAAGCAGGTAATTAATTTGAACTTTCACTGTTCCATTGTGGGATTCCCAGGTAGCCTATATGTGTAACAGGGTTTGTGTCTAAACCAAGTATTAACCACTGCAATATTGCTCTGCATTGCGAACAGGAGTAGTCTGATTCCATTAGAGCACCTTTCACCGAGGCCATGATTGCCAATTGCCTGATCAAAGTCATTCAGCCTGCCACCAATCTTTGCATTAAAATCGCCTCCAATCACGAGTATGTCTTTTTTGGGGACCCTGTAAATGACCATCTGCATTTTACTGTAAATTTCACTGTAAATTTTATTTACGAACGTTTTTATTAGTAATAAATATACGTAACTTATGAATTAACGTACGTAACGAACTTCTATATTTGTATATTTTTTATTACGTATATTAGAGGGTTTTAGAGGTTTACCCTAGTCAATACCTCACCCTTTACGCTAAAATTCGAATTTTTTTCCAATTCTTTTAGAATGACCCCTTAATCACAATGACCGTTAAATAGAATAAATAGCTCTTATTAAAGTACTAAAAAAAACTTTAGCATAAAGAGCGAGGTATTGACTAGGGGGCGAACCTAATCATATACGTAATAGTTTCTGTTCGTTTTAAGTTTTGATTTTGAGAAGTTTTCAGTTGAAAACTTGTTTTTTTTATTTAATTTCTGATTGTTTTCTTAAATAATGCTGGAACATTTGGCCCCCCTTCATAACAATGTCCCTTCCCCCATGGAAAGATCCTCCCACATAACCCCTGATCCCCCCCCCCCCCACTACCAGAAAAATCCCCCTGGAAATTTTTGTATACTTCCCAATAACCAACACTATAGAACATAGGGCAAAATTCATAACTTGCAGCCCTTCCCCTGGGTACTGGGGAAAGATCCTCAAAAACATAGTTATAATACTTTTCGACCATGCTGAACAAAATTGCTATCTCAAAATTTTGATCGGGTGACTTTGGGAAAAAAATGAGCATGGGAGGGGGTCTAGTTGCCCTCAATTTTTTGGTCACTTAAAAAGGACACTAAAACTTTTAATTTCCGTTCGAATGAGCCCTCCTGCGATATTCTAGGACTACTGGGTCGATACGATCACCCCTGGAAAAAAAAAAATAAACACGCATGCATCATCTTTCTTCTTGCAAAAATACAAAATTCCACATTTTTGAAGCTAGGAGCATGAAAGCTCTATAGTAGGGTTTTCTGATACGCTGAGCCTGATGGTGTGATTTTCATTAAGGTTCTATGACTTTTAGGGGGTGTTTTCCCCTTTTTTCGAAAATAATGCAAATTTTCTCAGGCACGTAACTTTGATGGGTAAGACTAAACTTGATGAAACTTATATGTTTGAAATCAGCATAAAAATATGATTTTTTTTATGTATCTATTGATATCAAAGTTCCGTTTTTAGAGTGTCGGTTACAATTGAGCCGGGTCGCTCCTTACTTACAGTTTACAGTTCTTATGTTGTTTTGTATCTGATTCAAGAATTAGCAAAATTAGAGCTCTTCAATTTGGTTAATTGAACTTATTATTTTACCTTTTTTAGTAGCATACTAATGAATAAGCTCAAAAAGGGGACTTATACAGCACTATACCTAGTTGCTGGTACGTTTCTGGACTTCAGGTAGCTTTTAGCTGGTGCCCCATCCTCCCCCGAACGGAAATCATAAATATTTTGCTACGTAAACTACAGCTAATAAATATGCTACGTAAACTACAAAGTAGTAGTTTTTGTTAGGTTTAAATTTCCACTTCACTCTTTACTTTCATCAGAAATGCTTTACTTTTTTTTTAAATAATTTAGGCTAAAGAATACATTCACATCAATCAAGGATCTGACTGAAGGCGGGGGCCAGAGCTTTGCTCTTTGTAAGTGTTTCCAGAGCTATTAAATCTTGTTTACACCTGCTGCCATCTGTTGAATTACCACATTCAGTTTAGTGACTGAATTTAACTGCACACTAAAGAGGCAAAATCAAAAAAGTGATAGTCCCTGTGCGTGACATAGTTTGAAACAACACCATTTTTTAATTGTTAATTTGGCTCGTATTTTTTGTGTAGATTGTGTGGAGCACTACGTAAACACAGCAATAATTTGTTTGGGCCAAAGGCCCAAACAAATTACGCAACGGCCAGAATTATACTAGCCCAAAGCCCTGCAATGTGGGGCTTTTTGTCTAGTTGTAAAAAAAAAACTAAGCACTTTTAAAATTATATCTAATGAAATTATATTCAAGAAATTGGTTATTATAGCTAGTTTAGAAGGGGACTGTTCCACTAAGTTCATTCTTTTCGATCACAACTCTCATCTGAGTAGGGTTGTTCACCTTCTTCCAGCCATTTTTTTCGAGGGTGCATTTGGTAAGTGGCTCAGACTGCAACAAGATCTTTATAGAAGTCCTGTTTTGCAGAGTATAAGTATTGCTTTCAAAGAAAGGCAACAAACATATTTTTTTTCTCATTTGATTTTGAACGGCGGTCAATGGTGTGACTGTAAGCTCAGAGTCGACTCAGCTTTAAATGGATACCTGGAGAAATCTGAGGGGGAAACATTGGGAACTTCAGATGATTTGCCCCCAACCAAGCATTGCAATCCCGGCCGAAGTCATTGAATCAGGATATCGCTACCTGCGCAACGCAGACCAGGGTCAGTGTGCGAAAAAGTTTTTTTTTCCTGCATTGCTTCATTTCCACTATATCAAGTTTTTTTTCTTTTCCTCTTTCAATTAATAATTAAGTTAGTACGTTTATGCTTACAACCCATCCATACCCCCTTAAGCTTCGACATCGTGTTTCTATGTTACTACATTTATGGCTTTACTATTTATTTATTTAAAGAACACTGGAAGCCTTTCAGTAATTCACAGTGTTTGATCTGCTTAATATGATTTGAAGGTGAAAAGTCAAAATTTATATTTTGGCTTCTTCTCTCAGTATTCACAATGATGGTTTGGCGAGGATATATTGGAAATTTTCCATCGCCAAGATTTAATAAAGTGCTAAAATGTAGTATTTGTAAACTTAAATCTGTCTGTGATTTTATTAATTCGCAACTTGGTTCGAGATTTGAGGATTATTCTTGTCATGAAATAGCCTGGCTGATGAATGAAGACATTTTTTCTTTTGAAGTAAATACTCGATTGTTTTAACAAAGATTGGACCAAGAGGGGAAATAGAGGGACCAATTAAACATAGGCTTTGACGAGGGGCATCATTTTTTTTTTTTGGGGGGGGGCAGTTACCCTCCCCCCCGCAACTTGAAAAAACTATTATAGAGCCCATGCCCCTTGACTATCCAGATATGAAACCCTCTTGCCCCCCCCCCCCCAATAAAAATGCTGGAGTTACCCTCTTCGCTGTGGTTGCTACTTTGTAAACATGAAAATGTTTCTAGTAGATACAGTCAAAACTTCAGTTAGGAATCAGATGCTGTTTCAGGTTTTGGGTGATCTGCATAACTGAAGCGTTCCTTCTTAGGTTTAAGTATCTGAATTTCTCCTTGTGTTCGTAATTTGATTGGATCTTGATATCGTTGGGTGGGTATGCATCCTTGGATGAAAATTGGGGAGGAGAAATGTGTATAAATTTAATTGATTTCATAGCAGGCAAATGAATGTTTAGAAATAAATGGATTTTAAGGCTAAGATATGCTTTTGTTTGAAGATATTGTTGTGCTTTCCTACTTTGTTTTTCGTTTAGATGGGGGGAGGGTCATTGTGTGCTTTTTGAGAGCACATTCTCTTTGTTCAAGTATGGTATAGTAAATTTTCAACTCTCCTATCTTAGTTAGAAATAATTAGCGAAAAATTTATTCTCCGGGTCCTAAAAGTTATTCTTAGCTTTATGATGTATTAAATTGACATATTAATGAGGTAATAAATTCAATTACACCTCTCAGATCAGTGTACTAAAGGGTCCATTAATGATATCTGTGTGTCAACGAATTTGTTCAGTAAAGTGTTCAGAGTTTGTTCAGTAAAGAACAAACTCTGGCCCATAATAACCGAAATTTTTAAAATAAAATCTGAAGTTTAAATATTTTATTTTTGCAGTGACTGTATAATAAAGGAAGAACTCTAGCCCATAGTAACTGAAATTTTAAAATAAAATGCCAGTTCTGACAAATCTGAATAATCGTATACATGAAAATGCAATACAAGTATCTTTTGAAAAGTTGTTTCTCTGGGGTATGATCTCATTCGGCATATATGTAATAAAATTGAGAAGTGCCCGAGTTATCACATCCCTTTAGTCTTCTGTTGTATAGATTCTAAAGATTCTATAGATTCTAAAGTATCTATTTAGATACTTCTTGCCTCTTATATAGATCTAAATATAAATGTACCAGTGTTCAGTTCTATACGTAAATGTACTAGTGTTAATTTCTATGTGTAAGTGTACCAGTGTTCAGTTCTATATGTAATACTAGTGAAGAGCAATCCACTAATAGTAGTACCCGGTGTTAAGAGTAGCCACCTCTTCAATCACAAAGTACTTGATAATGTTTCACTAATTGACAGTTATCATAGCGCAGCGGTAATGTGATTCTCTTTCAGTCATAGGGGATGTGAATTCAGACATCTCAACAATAAAAAACAGTTCACAATTTGGGAAAAAAACTTGCATTTTGGGTGGAAATTCCGTGTTAAGCCTCGAACATGGTGTTAGATCGACATGAAAAATGTACCATTGGATGAGCATGGTCCAAAACAACTAACCTGTGGCTTTTAGCCCCCCCCCCCCTCTCTCTCTCTCTCTCTTTGAAAATCTGAGAATTTTCCTCAAGGGTTACCACACCTTGTGGGAGTTGGGTTGGGTTTCAGCCACAGTTCCCCAAGTTTCTAGTCGATAATATATGATAATAATGATCATAGAGTCGTAACAATCTTTGACTAATTACTTTGATAAAAAAAATAGGTTACTACCTTTCTGTCAAAATATATACCAAGATTAAAGCTTTAAGAGAGCAGAAGTTACTCTTATAAGAAGAGATCTCCTGCTCCGTCGTCTCCTTTTACAAATGTGACAATTTTACTGGAAATACGGCTTGTCTCGACGAGGTGAATTAACTTGTGTCTCATCTTCTTAAGGTGAGGTCATTTTTTTTTACTTTATTTATCTATTGATGAATTTCATGTAGTATATAACCAAAATTTTCAGTTTTTTAATTTGGTTGCATTTGATTTATTGAATACCTCGAGAGTCCCCTCTTCATGGGAATTTTCAAACATCATAAATTTTCCCAAAGAATTC
>CM051266.1:8474376-8566876 GCA_027921565.1 Artemia sinica
TATATATAACAAACAAAACAAAAAGTTTAACTGAATTTTTTTTTAATGTGAAATGAAAGTAATCGAAAAATATTCCAATTTAAACAAAAAGTCAACCTGCAGAGACAGTTTAGAACTAAGTAACAAATAGCCTACCTGTTCAAGGTCAATGTTCCGTTTTGCGAGTTTTCAGTATGTTTGTCCTAAAGTTTTAATGTCTTAACGTAAGATGACAATTTTTACTGTTTATCGATATCCGAGATCCCGCTTTATCCGTCTGCCCAATTGAATTTCTGAAATTTGCTTTGATTTTTTTATTTTTTATTATTGGATAAGTTGTTGAAAGTGCTTGCAAATTGAAAAATTATTCTATTTCTAAGCGAATTTAGATTTTCCTCTAAGAAAATTCTAAATAATATCTCTTTTCTGTCCTAGTGAATAGGTGAATCTGACACGAATTGAGTCAATGTTCTTTCAGATCAAATAACAGCTGTCGGTTTATCGCAAAATCGCACGTTTTTTCCATCTGCAACTATAAACCGGAATTGCTCTGCATGGCAAGCTTTAGCTTCCGACAGAAAACGACTATGAATTTTTCCTTTAGCAAATATTAAGTTAGAACCTTTGCTTTTGACTACTACCTAGCGGAATTCCGGTAATTTCTATGGTTGTTTACAAATATGGAATTAAAAACCACGAAATCTTAGCTCGCTGATCAAGGCCGTATCCAGGGGGTTTTGCCCCCCCCCCATCCCGAAATTTGTCCGATTCGTAAAAGCGTAACAAAAGCGTAACGAAAATAAACAAATTTTTGATGCGTTTTTTCAAGCTTTTTATACCCCTTCCCCGCCCTGAAAAAATCCATTTGTAAACCCTCCCCCTCCCCAAAAGAAATCTTGGATATGGCCGTATCTGTGTTGCTGTTGAAACATCACAAAGACGATAAAATGGAGTTTAAAATGAATCTAATAATTTATAACCTGTTATTTCAAGGCAGAAATGAACTGAAAGAAGTTTATCTCTAGGGAAGAATAATCACCATCAAAAATTTCACCCATTGAAAGTACATATGCAAAGATATTTTTCGATTCCTGTAATATACAGTTGAATATGTATGTTACGCTAAATATACGTTTATCAGAAACTAGTAAATCCTAAGGTTACAAATATCAAATAAAAAAACACACAGAAAGTATCTGTGATACTGTTGAGAAACCGCACAGACAAAAAGACAAGATTTAATGAATATGATAACTTATAATCTTTTGTTTAAAGGCAGAAATGAACTATGCACTAACATTTTTTAATTCCTATAATGTATCTTGTAAATTTATCAAAAACGAAAATGATAGTTTTTTGAATTTTGAATCAGCCATGTGTTTATTTGCAGGGAATATGCTATTATAATATTATTATGATATAATATTATAGATACTATTGTGCTATTATAATGTTTAATATTATATTATATCAGGCAGTCGATACAATATAAAAATTATATTATATAAATATTGAATTACATTTGGCAGTCGGTATAATATTAAAATTATATTACATAGATATCATATTATATTAGGCGGTCGATATAATATAAAAATTATATTATATATACATATATATATATATACTACATTATATTGGACAGTCGATATGATAAAAAAATTATATTATATAAATATTACATTATATTAGGCAGTCGATATAATATAAAAATTATATTATATAAATTTTACATTATATTAGGCAGTCGATATAATATTAAAATTATATTATATAAATATTACATTATATTAGGCAGTCGATATAATATAAAAATTATATTATATAAATTTTACATTATATTAGGCAGTCGATATAATAAAGAACTTATATTATATAAATATTACATTATATTAGGCAGTCGATGTAATATAAAAATTGTATTATATAAATATTACATTACATTAGACGGTCGATATAATATAAAAATTATGTTATACAAATATTACATTATATTAGGCAGTCAGTCGATATAATATGAAAATCATATTATATAAATAATATATTATATTAGGCAGTCGATATTCGATTCTGATCTCACAGCAGATAAAAGTATTGAGGACAGTGCAAATGAAATGTGGCTGCTTTTAATTGGTTAAATGAAATGTGGTTACTTTAATTGGTTAAATGAAATGTGGTTGCTTTAATTTGTTAAATATGATTTTACACAACCATGTATATCTTAAAAATTAGTGAAAATTTGGAATTCAGTTCTAATGAAAAGGATATCCGTATGCAGCTACATAGTTTTTGGTTTATAAGGGCTGAAAACCCCAGCTGCCGGCCTTAGTAAGCGAAGGTAGGCAATATCACGTTTGTTTTTTGGGGGCCGGGAGCCTTAGTTATTCGTAGAAGGCTACAAAAAAACTGGTGAAGTCGGGCCTTTTTCCAGAAAATTATAATGCAATGTGGTTTTTTTTTATTCTAGGAATATAATGAGATGACGAGCAAGCTTCATGATTTAAAGGCTCGTGAGCAGGAACTTCTGGAGAGATTGAGTCTGGCTTCCAATGGTCAGCATAGTCCAGATGTTTCCTGCGGCTTTGGGAACAATGAAGAATTCTTTGCTGGTTTGGAGGATACAGGGCAGCCTGAGTCAGAGCTAAGTAGTAAGTAAAAGGTGGTGTCATCATATGGGGAAATCAAATTGAATGTGTTGACTGGATAATTTTAGGGTGAAAAACTAATGTGTTAAAATCGAGTGTAGAATCTAGTATTTTGGGTTGTACTTTTTTTTATGAATACTTTCGGCTTTGTTAACGGGTAATGGCCGTATGAGTAGGGGGCCGCGAACGAGTAGTCACGTAACCTTATGTAGTCCTACTCACTTCCGTACGAATTAATGGTGTAAGAAGTTTCCGTGAGATTTCATAACAATTTTAAAACGTGCTGAGTGAAAAACCGTAGAATTCTGAATTGCTACATTGGGATGCCGTAATGACAGAGTGTAATATTTGAATTTGTACCCTTTTAGTAATACTTTTGGCTGTTTTGTTTGTCTTGGACGCGGGTGTTTCACATAGTTTGTTTATTTTCACTTGCTTTTACGCGACTTTGTCGTGCAAAAAGTATTGACAAAATTATAGCAGTTTTGATCAAAGGCACCGATGGAAAAAGTTAGTCCGCTTAAGGGTGGAGTTCTGATCTGCTAAAATAGAGTGCTCTAAGAATGAAATCTATTATTTTGGGTTATACCCTTTTTTCCTAGGACTTTAGGCCAAGACTCAAAATTTGATTCAGTGAAGGGACGGTGGCTTTCATATAATTTGTGTATTTCAATTACTTTTAAGGCAATTTGTTTTAAAAAAAAAAGTATTCATGGAAAATCACGACAATTTTTATTCCAAAACCTGACTGAAAATGATCATTTTGAGGGTAGGATTCTGATTTGCAAAAAAAAGAAAAAGAAAAAAAAAAGAGTAGGCTACTGCAAGGGCAAAATCTAATATTTTAAGTTGTGGAGTGTTGTGTGAAATAAAAAATAGGGCAAATTATCAAATGACAAGTATTTGAAATTGTGATCGTGTTTCAACAGAGCCCCCTAATTTGAGATAAGGTGGTTTGGCATGAATGACTAATCCAATATGACTAATCGCAAATCCAGAATGACTGTATTTAAATCTGGATGGGCTCGTCCACCACTTTTCTTTTGGTTTTCCAGAATTTTTTTTCCAGAATTCTTAAAAAAAAAAAAAACAATTATGAACTCATTTTGTAATACTAATATCCTCGTTTTACTACATTCTCAAGTCATTACACACACCAGCGACAGATCTTTTACTGAAATTGGCCTATTTGAAATTGGGTACTCTTGCATTATGCGGGCCTTTCTAAAAAGTCAAGTTTGGTTAATGCTAATGAAATAAAATAAAATAGGATGAATATATAATAGTTTAGAAACAAATTTGGGCTATATATTTGCACATTAGGGGGTGGGGGGGGGGTTAAGCATAGCATATATTAAATACGTCACCTAACCTAGGTATTAGTATTACAAAATGAGTTCATAACTGTTTTTTTTTTCTTTTAAGAATTCTGGAAAAAAAAATTCTGGAAAACCAAAAGAAAACTGGTTTTCGTTAAATCAGTTGACAAATGGGGCGTCTTCAGTTATATAAGCGGTTCAATTGTAAGCGTAAATCAAGATGAGAAGGGTTTTTATCAGGATGATAGAATGCTTTATAGGATTTAATTTCTGTTTAATAATTTGAGCGGTCTACTGGGAAAGCTTTTCTATGTTTGACAAGTTGTTGTTGTTGTAAGCTTAAATAAAATGGCATATTTTTTTTACGGGGGAATTTAAACCCGGTACCCCCCCCCCCTGGATATGGCGTTGCACGAATGATAATAATCTAGCATGCACAATTTCAGACTATGCTTGTTCTGATTCACCATTGTTTTGTAGCATATTGTTGTCTCAGGTTTCTAAGAATTGCTTAAGAAAATCAATAATAATTCTGATTTTGCATAATATTACCCTATTGAAAATTCTGGAATGGGAATAGAGCTCTCGCTTTAAATGACAAAAATGTCATGTGGCAGAAGCCTAATTCTTTAAGAAGGCACTTTACTTAGCGAGTCACTTCACTTCGTCACTTTACAAGTTTAGTCACTTTACAAGTTTAGTTTCTATTTGATGTTTCAAGTTAAGATATGTTTTTTGTTATTTTTTTTTGCCGCGAATTTGAAGGCTTGTGAAAAAATTCAGTTCAAGGTAAAAGGACCCATTTTGAAAGATGGCAGAACATTCATTTATATAGAAAAGCGATTCTTGTTTTCTGTTTTCATAAAACAGATATCTGTTTCATATATATGAAACTGTTATAATTTCTGTTTTCAAACTGCAGTTATCCTTCTTTAACCAAGTCAAGTTTTTACTCTTGAACTAAATCAACACACGTTATATGCATACGGGTTATCAAAAAAGCGTAACTCAGGAACGACTGTGTATATTAATTTCGAACTTTAAGGAAATCTTAAGGGGAGATACGTCATAAGGCAAAAGAAACTAATTTAAAGTTCGTTTGCACAAAAGCTAAAAATAATATAAGAAAAATAAACTGTTTTGAAAAAACTGCAAGTTCATTAATATTTTATGTAACAATCTGACAAAAAAAGAATACAAAATAGAGAGTTCGAATGAAATGTCAAACACTAAATGCAAATAAATCAAAAGAAATGTAAAAGATGAAAAATGTTTCGAGAAGTATGAGAAGAAAGCTAAATAATTGAAAAATGTTTTCAAGTGGGTCTACATCAACCAGTAAATCAACTCATGATAAAAACAAATGGATACACGGTTATCGTGTGAAAACAACCACAATATGGATTGGAGTTTTCTATGCAGTGGTCCATGGCATTCGCTATGGCTTTAACTTATACAATTTTTTCAATTTTTTTTCAAAATTAAAAATTTTTATCACTGGAGCCAATTATTTCTTTGATTTGCTGTATACCGTCATGCTAGTTCAAGGGGTCCAAAAATCTAAGCCTGTACTGCTGATACCGTTCCTTGGGGCGGTTGTTTTTAACATTATTACATTCTTGGCTTCGGCTGGAAGGTTCTGGCATGGACGACATAGATCGGCAGAAGAAATTTATGATTATATCATTGGTTTATATGGCTGTTCACTCAGTTTTACTTTTAGTTGGTACACTGTTTGGACGTGTTTCAAGTACTTAGAATTGCCTCTGATTGCCCCAATCGATACTGAACGTAATTTGGTTCAATGGGTCCGAAAAGTTAAGGCGGAAGTGCTGATACCGTTCTTCGTTATGGTTGTTCTCCACATTACTCTATTCTTGGCTTGGGCTGTAAGGTTCTGGCATGGACGACATAGATCGGCAGGAGACATTTATGATGATATCATTAGTTTGTATGTCCCTTTGTTCATTTTTGCTTTTAGTTGGTGCACTGTTTGGACGATTTTCAAGGATTTAAAGTTGCCTATGATTGCCACAGTTGATACTAAACATGAACAGGAATCAAAAGCTCATATGTAGGGCAAACTGCGGAAACCCGTCAACAGGAATGAATAATTTTTTGTTATAGGTGAATTTTATCTCTGAAGAATATATAAGGGTTTTCAATATTTCATATTGCTATATGTGACGGATCGGAGGTTATAAACAAACGGTGAAGTCAGCTCTGTGTATTATAATAGTAGTCTGACGTCAACAGGGCCCATGAGCACATAATTTACATAACCGGTTGACTTAACAATAATAGACACTTAATGGCGAAGTGATTGTACCACAGACCATCCATATCGGGAGCACTTGCTTTCCTAACCCTCTTTAAAGCCCGATCTTGACCACCAATATATGGGGTTGCTGAAGAACTTGAGGATTAGTATTATGCAATAAGGAAGAAATCATGGACTGGATAGAATGATTAAATGTTGCAAAAACACATATCTGTTTCATATAAATATATATATATATATATATATATATATATATATATATATATATATATATATATATATATATTATATATATATATATATATATATATATATATATATATATATATATATATATATACGAGGTATATATATATATATATTGAAATCGGAGAATGTCGATTCAGTCAGCTTTGCCGGTCAGATTTGTCAGTCTTATGCAAGGTTTGAGAGTGACATGTTAGGGGTTTCTCACCCATTTTTGGGATTTATAACCTAGAAAACTTAACTCGAGAAATCTGGGGGAAAACACGGGAAGTGTGGGATGATCTGTCCCCAACCACGTATTGCACTCCCGGTCGAAGGCATTGAGTCCGGAGATTGGTACTTACGCAACGCTGACCATTGGTCAGCATGCGAAAAAGTTTTTTTTTTTTTTATTTCCTTCACTTTCCTTAAATTATTTAATAAACAATTCACTTTATAAAATTTGTGAAACTTTCAGTATATAAATTGAGAAAACAACAAACCTAACAATACGCCTCTTCTAGGTCCTCCATCAATACTTCCCAATGGGCTCTGCGGAAATTCTGGCCCTGGCCCGCCGCTTAACGGAATTCAACCACCTAAATCTCCACTAAGGTCAGTGGTTCGGGCACACTTACCTAATCAACAAAGGACAACGGTGCAAGTGAAACAAGGTCAATCTTTACGTGAAGCATTGGCGAAGCCCTTAAAGTTGCGGGAATTAGAGCCAAATATGTGCAGTGTTTACAAGGGACCTGATCAAGATATACCTTTGCCATGGGATACGGATATTTCTTCAGTGGAAGGGGGTGAAGTTTATGTAAGAATAAAAGAAAGTTTCCCGCTGACAATGAGTATTCGACATACTTTCGTAAGTATTTTAGTGTTATAGAGGTTTTAATTATACCTTAATCTAGGCCCTTGATTCCCAAAATGGGGCTCAGACCCCACCAATGGGGCATAGCATTTTGGGGAGTCATGCGCAGGACGGGCTTCTTCGACCGGCTATACTTTTGGGCATTGATTTTGAAAAGAAAGACTTCATGTGAATGACGTCACATTCATATGCGTTTAAAGAGCAAAAAATATACATAATAGTATTGTAATGATGTCATACATTGTATAATAGCTATTTTATACAGACAATATTTTTGATCAACATAAAATGTGCCTGGAGTATGATCCCCCAAAAATACAAAGGTTATGGCCTTTTAAGCTTCCTTTAGGTGAATACACCTAAAATTATCAATAACGAAATTTATATATCACAAGGGGAGCATCAAAATTTTAGAAAGGTCTAGGTGAAGCATGGCCTAAAATCGCTTGGGAACCACTGATTTAGGCCCAAGTCGGCTTGAGAAAATCCTGGTAGGTTAAGTTGACTTCAAGTTCATAAGCCTAGCGCGGACGAATCCTGCTTTTCTTTACCCTTTCCTGCATTTTAAAGTAGCTAAAAAGACAAATTCGGGGTCAAACTAAACTCAACAAATGCTAGATGGCGTTGGAGATTTTTCTTTTTGACACTAGCGCCAGTATCCTCTTGGAAGTTTCTCATACTCTTTGTTCTTATGGTAAGTGTTCTGGTTATAAGAACCCATTGATTGGGGGAAGGGGGATCATGTTTACAAAAATTTGTAAACTTTACAAGATTTCAAAATTTTCGGGAGAGCATTTTCGATATTACTATTTAGATACAAAATCGTATCATTTACCAATACTGATGTTTCTATATTGGAAAGAGGTGAACTTTATGTGATTATAAAAGAAAGTTTTTCCTTGAATGTTACTACTTGACATAATTTTGTTGGTATTTTAGCTTCATAAAGATTCTAAGTGAGCTTTAATCTAGACGTGTGCGACAGTAAGTTTGTGTCAGTGAATCCTAATGTGTAAAATGTTAGAAATGTGTTTTAAAATACATCATTAAAATATAAAAGGGAAACATTTCTAAAATATGAATAATGGAGGGTTTTAATTTATTGGCCTAAATTCCTATTGTATATTTCTTTTGTCTACTTATCCTTTCCTTTTACTGTATTCTTTTTCACACTCACAAAAAAAACAGGGGGGGGGGAATAAAAAATAAAAAGCTGCTCTGCTCCCAGCAGCTGCTCTAATCACAAGCTTCCTGGTTTTTTTCTGTAAGGAGAATCATCTGGAAATTGAGTTTGTCAACTGAGGAAGCATTCAAAATGCATTAAAACCTGCTGTCCTTCTGACAACAAAGATCTCAGAAGAACAAAAACCGATTTTTGGCTTCTTTTTTAACAGGGGAACTGTTTACTAACAATAATTAATACGATTTATTTATCTCTTGTTGTTATCCACAAACAAATTTATTTTTATAACACTTTTATCTTTATTTGGAACTTTTGTGTTTCTTGGCATTTTTTCGGTGTATATTATAATTGCAGACATATTATGTAAATTTGTATGTTAGCCTACATCAGTTTACTACATCATTTAGCCTACATCCCAGCCAATTTTGGGCCATGCCCCACCTAGGCATTTATAAAATCATGATGCCCCCCCCCCTCGTAGTATTTAAATTTGGTTATTCAAAATGTTACGCGCATTCATTTGAAGGATGGTTAAAAGGCCATTAACTTTTTATTTTTTTTACATGTCGTCCGCTATGCATATTGTATGATAAGGAAAAATATTACACCTTTCATATAAAATATGACATCATAGTGACATCATAGTATATAGCTTTTTTGCTCTTTAAATGCATTTGAATGTAACGTCATTTACACTATTATTTTTTTTTAAATTAGGGTTCTAAGTATAGTCAGCTGCCCACAAGTAGGGTCAGTGCCCCGCGTTGGGAATCAAGGCCCTACATTAAATATGTAGGCTAATGTAGTGTAGGCAAAATTAGTGTAATTAGTATAATTGGCTAGGTTAGTGTAGTAATACGTGTTTAATATCAGTTTCTTAAAATTAGCACCATTATGAAGTTTGAAAAAAAATGCTGAGAAACACCAAACGCTATATATACCAAATGCTAGAATTATGCGCATGGTCACTTTCCTGAAATCTTGTTTTGGAAAAATAAAAACTGTTTGGAGTCAGCACAAAGGTAGAACATCGCAATATACCAAATTCTACAAATGTACTCAGGAGCTTAGTAATTTTTGAAGCACAAAATGCTTGTAACTCGGTCATACTTTGTGGCACAAAAGGGTGGCCATATTGGCGATACAGGGATAGTGAAACAAGGAGAAAAGATCCTTCTAAAATTCAAAAACTTTGGAACAGTTTCCCGAAAAACAATATTTTTTTTTAGGCGAATAAATAGCATCAAACTGAAGCTGTTCTAGCTCTTAAAGTAAACGCCATAATAGTCAAGCCTACAGAAGGGTCAGATGTAGATTATTTATCTCCTTCAGCTTTCCAGGAATTATTTTGGGAAAATCGGTCTTTAAATCTCGAATTGCTGTATTTATTCCCCACAAATTGTCGACGTTTTTCGTAATTTGTCATTAAGAAATACTACAAAGTAGAGGAAATTTTTTTCTTACTCTTTGGAAAGTCGGTGTCGATATCACGAATTCCTTTTTTTTTCCTGAAATTTTAGATTTTAGTTTTTTTTCTAGCAATACTACATAAAGAAAAATGAAGAAGAAAAATTGAAACCCGCTTTTATTTAATGCGACTACTATGGATAAGACTATTAAATGAGCTGGAACTTTGAAATCACCTCTTAAGTGTCATCTACCCGTAATTTTCCCTTTACGTACTAGAGGTGGCTGGACAAACTATATTTCTTTTTCCAACAGGTGGACAGACCGTCTTGATCTTTTCCTAAAAAAAAACACCACTTTTCCCGAAAAAAAGTTTAGTCAATAAATATTTATATCTTGTACTTCTAGCTGTCAGACTTAATATATATTGATTCAGATAAAAGTTAAATTTGAAGCTAAACTTGTTGGAAATAGAATTAATTTTCGAAGCACAAAATACATGTAACTCGGTCATACTTTGTGGCACCGTATTACTTTGTCTCATAATTAATTCGTTACTGCATCTGGTTTCCAAAGATGACAAAAATCCAGGCTTGCCAATAGGGAGCGGGTAATAGCCCCCACACGTCCTAGGTTTTGAAAAATGCCTTTGTTTGAGTTTTGATTATAAAAAAAAATCAAAAAGCAAAAATATCTCCTTCCCTAGATAAAAAAAAAAACTGTTTTTTCTGTTATCTTCATAAAATAAAATAGAAAAAAAATCCTTGCCCACCCCCTTACATTGGCGCCCCTACAGAAAGACCATTCCTTTTCAAAGTAGGTTATTGGTCAAATGGCTGCTAACTGTCTAAAGAAAACTTCTTTAGAGAATAAATTTTCTTTAGAAACTAAAGATAGTAAAGTTTGGAAGTTTGGAAACTTTGGAAGATAGTAAAGTATGTCAGGCTTTATTAGATTCTCTCTCCTCATTCTTAAGCTTCAGATACGCTACTAAAATAACGTAACATACGCTACTAAAAATAAAACATTCTAACCAAAGATATTGAATTAACCCTTTGGCACCACAAGCCTTGCAAATAAACGATCACACTGGTACGTCACAATAATATCCCAAAAACTGGGTAAAAAAAAAAAAAAAAAAAAAAAGAAAACACAAAAAGGAAAGAATCAGAGTTAAAAATGCACAAGCGCTGCTTCTTACATGGATTATTTATTATGTTGTGATTATTTATTTATTATGTTGTTTATTATGTATTATGGAGTATTTAAAATTACCTTTATTTTAGACTTAGTTGCAAGATTTGAGCGCTGTGTAAATATATGCATATACTGAAAACGAATGTTAAAGTTGGTAAATTAGGCTGTATTCGTTTCTAGTCGTATTAATACATCCCTTCAGAATCACAGTCAGCACCTTTAGACCTCGAGGCTTAGTTCAAACGTTGCCTCATGATTTGATGTTGGCATTGGCAGGTGAGGCTTTTGTCGATCGGTGACAAGATATTGGGGAAAATTATTCCATCTTAATACACGGAATAACCTTAATATCTTCATAATATTTTAATACACGGGATATACATTAGTTATGAGCTATGTTAAGAATTAACTTATTATTTATTTACTTTAGTTTTTATGGATAAGAATTAACCTACTGTGCGCTTGTAATATTGGGGGCCTGAGGGCCCCGGCATTTAGCATGCAGTAGGCTTGTATATATTTGATTCTTTAATTATTCATTGGGATAATCGTCGTGTTATTCTGTGACGTCGCATTCTGTGAATCGTCGCGTTTTAAGTCATGAGGTGTCAAAGCAGCAATTTCTGTTGAATTAAGATATTCTGGTGTGAATTCAATTCCTCCTTACTGTTTATACATCAAAGGATCATTCATTTTACAAATGAATGATGGCAAAATACACATTGCCATGATTATCGTTTTTTTATTTAGTTTCAAGTCATATTGCGGCATATCAGCAATTTCAGTTGATTTAAGAAATTCTGACGTGAATTTAATTTCTCCTTCCTGTTTATCCTTTACAGACGCTAAAATAACACGTTCCTCATTCAATTGTAATTTCTGAAACATAAATTGTGCAGCAACACAATTATCATACTATTCTTTAGTTTTAAGTTTATTTATTATTTATGGGATGGCGGCGGGAAGTTTTGGAGTATGTGAAGTATTGATTTTTGGTTATTGCGACCAGGAGCCGAGTGAGTGTAGGATTTTCATTTTTTCTTCTTTTTTTCTTTCTTTCCTCTTTTTCTCTTTTTTTTCTCTTCTTTCTCTTTATTATGTTATTATAAGTGTTAATTTTAAGAGGGTAAATACTTCCGAACAAGCGTTAGCTTATGGAAGGTCATTTGTTTTTTTGCGTTGTGTTGTTTTTGGAATAAACCCTTATCTTATCTTATCTTAAGTCGCGTTTTTGTTTGCAATTCAATATGATTTGTTGCTATTTCTCGCTCTATGCCTTTTTCTTTAGCTGTTCAGTCATTTGGCATCATGTGTAATTTTGCACATGTCATAGATACTTAAAATTTATTTCTTCTTCCTATTTATTGATCACAGACCCACACACGCTAAAATAACACGTTCCTTCATTCCATTATAATTCTGCTTTGTCTTCTAACAGCAGGTTACGTTGTGCAACGTTTTCCTTTGCAATTCAGCGTAATTTTTGCTGTTTCTTGTTCCATGCATTTTTCGTTAGCTGTCCGGAGTCATTTTTCATCTTGTTTAATTTTTCGTGTGCCATAAATACTAGAAACGATACGACCCCTCCTGAGGGGAAAATGATATAATCTAGTCTTGAAATGTAAGGCTGGGCTACTCGATTCTGCTGTAATTCCAAAACAAATAAATTAAATGTTCTGTTTTGGCGTAGCCAGTGTTTTGAAAAAACGATGATTGGCTAACGTATATGCATCACAAAAGTGGTACCAATGAAATTAAGACAAGGTTTCATAATTATATTAAAAGAATTTGACATCTGGCTCTCTATGTTGTTATTTCATATCTGATGCAGAGTAACACTTAACATACAATCGAAAATCAATTCAAATATATATATATTTTTTTTTCGATTTCCTTGCTTTAAAATTCATCACAGTTTTGTGGCTACCCAATCCTATTATTGAAATTTACTTTCCTTTTTGTAGGTACGTAAGACGTTTTTTTCTTTAGCCTACTGTGAATGTTGTCAAAAGCTATTGTTTCAAGGGTTTATATGCCGGACTTGCGGGTATCGCTTTCATCCGAGGTGTGCTACACGTGTCCCGCATCACTGCCGACCCTTACAGGAGCAGCAATATATACAGATGTAAGTTATGGTCTTTCATGGGCATAATTCAACAACTTCCTCCGGAAATGTAGGATTTTCTAGGAAATATTGTAAATAATAAAGTTTTGAAATAAGAGAAAAAAAAAAATTACAACCAATCAACAGTGTATTCATTTCCTAATTTTAACAGATTTTGTATTTAATTTAAGTATTTTACAAGAGGAAAAAAAATATTGCTACAAATATCTTTTTCTAGGAATCGCCATTATCGTTTCTTAGGCATCGTGCTTGATGAAATTTTTTTTTATTAAGTATCATATTGACCTATCTCCAGGAATCTCGGAATCCTTCGAAAGTTAGATTTCCAGGGTCTATTTCCAGGGTCGGTTCTTATAATCCTTTTCTACAGCCTAGTTCAATATTATGTTTCATATTGTCCTGTTAATTGAATGTCAACCTTTTCCTCGTTACTGAAACCACCTTTGAAACTTTTTAATAAAGCAAGAATTATTATTCAGGAAACTAAGCATTCTTCATTTAAACCCATGATTCCCAATGTGGGGGGCAGGCCCCACCGATGGGTTATGGGTAGCTGGTGTACCTTTCGGCTGACTATACTTTATACCCTCCATTTTGAAAAAAAGGACTTTTCATGTGAATGACGTCACATTCATATCTATTTAAAGAGAAAAAAAGATACATGATAGCATGGCAATGACGCTATACATTGTATAAAAGGTGTTGTATTCAGACAATTTTTTTTCATTAGTATGAAATATGTCAAAAAAAGAAAAAAAAAATTCTCCCCTACCTAGCCTGTGATTTTGGGAAATTTTGATGTGGGAGATAAGATTTTTTTTTTTTTTTTTTGTTCATATTCTTTTCTTTGTATATTTCTTTTTTTTCTCCGCTGTTCCTTCCTGGCCGTGAAGCCTTACGGGGGAGACTGTGTTTAAGTTGTTTTGTTTTTAACTTATTGTTAAGAACTCTGAACTCTTTATCAAGAGCCATTAAAAAGCCTGTAAACCGGGGCTCTTGCTAGACCAAGACTTTTCAAAGCTATGTCTTTCTAATCAATAGGAAAAGACAAGGTAAAAGTTATGTGAATATGTATTTCTATCAATAAAAAATGATTTCTTTTATTTAAGGACTATTTAGGACCCGGAGCAGTATCTTCAACATCTATTAGGTTATTATTACCCCCCCCCCCCGAAATATTTGTCCGACTCCTAAAGACGTAACAAAAATGCAAATAAACTGATTTTGATGAGTTTCTTAAGTATTTTTTGTACCGAATGCTTTGTACCGAAAGCCGTACCCAGGATTTTTTTTCGGAGGGGGTTTTACTAAAAAAAAAAATGGGGGGGGAGGGGTACACAAAAAAAATTCCAAAAACGCATACAAAATTTGTTTATGTCCATTTTTGTTACGTTTTTATGAGTCAGATAAACATTATGGGGGGGGGGGAGGGAGGGGGTTTCAAACTTCAAATTTGTTGTTTCTTGGTTGTACCTCTTGCTTGTGCCATTTATACTTTTCGTCTTATGTTTTTCCTATAAAATTCCAAGTAAGCATTTTAAAGCTTCTATTTTTTTTACCTTCCAAGAAATTTCCAAAGGTTTTAGATCATTCTTTTAGTCTCACTCTATCGCTTGGCGGTCTAGAATTTCTCTTACTCTGTTTGAATATTAAAAGGGGTTTCAATCCAACAATTTTACAAATCGAACGTCCGCCGTGTCGACACAGAATAAAAAAAGAACGACAAATTCCTACAACGGATAAGTTAAAAATAATCTATTTTAAAACTGCCTACACCAGCATAGTGCGAAATCTTGTGTTTCAAATTGTAACAATGTGTGTTCAATTTTTGTGATTCAAATTGTACCCTTAGAAATTATCCACAGAAACTATCTTTTTTCATCATATCCAAATTCATTCAAATTCAAAGCCCATTCAATTTGATTTTTCACGTAATCCATATTTTATTTAATCAACATTTTTCTTCTCATCAAAATTATGCCACTGCTAAAGTGCTTACACGCGCCAAAGATAAATCTTACTTTAAATTTGAATGTGACTCTAACAAAACAGGCTCATATGTTTCTGAGCAGTGCTGGAATTAGAGTCTATCAGATGTTTTTCAGAATTTGCGCGGGAAAAGCTTAGATTGCCCTTAAAACGACCTACACGAGCAGATTACGCAATCTAAGTCACGTTTGAATTGGCATTACAAAGTCAACGGAGTGTCGAGATCATATCGACATTTCGGTCTTTAGCGTTTGATTTGTGCATTTTTATGTCGACTCGAAATAGCAAATCAAACGCATTTTTTTACTGTAATTTCAAGTATAATATTTTAAAACCCTTTAATACTGAATTTACCAGCTATCGGCTTTTATTCAGTTAATTAATTAATTCGAATGATCCTTACTATTCTTGAACACAAACAAACCATTAATAAAAAAAACGAAACAAAGGTCCTTGTATGATATAGCCCCTACCGCTCAAGTTGTTCAGTCATTAACGCATTAGAGAACTAGTTTTTTCCGTTAGTTTCTTTCAGCTTAGCGTAAGACAAGACAAAGAGAAGTGACAGAATAGATGGAAAATATATAAATTGGACTATATATTTTCCCTTCATAATTTGCAGAATAATGCACCTAACACATTAGGCATGCAGACCCGCTATACTTACCCCCCCCCCCCTTAATGTGCAAATATATAGCCCAAATTTGTTTCTAAAATATTCTATTTTTATCATTCTTAGGTATATTTCATTAGGATTGAGCATCAGAGAAACATATTAAGAATATAAGGTAGGGGCTATGTCATACAAGTACCAAAACAAATGTCATCAATTCACCTTACATTTTGAATTTGCCGCTTGAATTTCTATGTTGATATGGATAACAATGAACCCTTTTTTCTGTCTTCTTTTGAAGTCTATTGATTATTGACATGTCGCCATTGAACGCCTGCTGTGTCAACAGAGAGTCCAACTAAACACAGGGCCGGATAAAGGTCGATTGGAGCAATGGGACCCAATCAGGCCCGGCATTTGGAAGGACCCTGCGTTACCATCAAAATGAACAAAAAAAAAGAGATTTAGAAATTTAAAGCAAATTGTTTTTGACGATAAGGGGTAAATTATGAGTTATTCAACTAATCAAAAATATATTTATTTTAAGTTTGCATTGCTGGACGTGATTTATTAATGTATTTATTATTATATAGTATATACTTTATTATATAGAAAACTGATACCCGTTAAAGTTCATGCCCAATTTACTGAATTTAATCAGGATAGTCCTATATTAGAGAGTTTGCACTACGTACTTAAACTACTTTACTATGCATGTATGCTTTATTTAAATATTTCATATATAGAGAGGGCCCCACAAAAAAAGATCCAATCGGGACCCATCCCTCTTCAATCCGGTCCTGACGAAATGGCAAAATTCCCTGTTGTGTCGATGAAGAAGCTAATGCAAGCGCGTCGCTGTTGTTTCATTTGATTTGGGAGCGCTGTTGCATATTTTGTAGTTACATTCGATCAGCTACGGGAATTGTGAGACCATAGCCACTGCACAGAGCACAGCGCTGTTGAGTTTTGTATGGCTCTTACACAAGAGCCATATGATGAAAGTTCATAAAAATGAAAAGTCTGGTTATCACAGTCATCAAAGTCATCACAGTGCTTCGAGAAGGAAAGAGGCTATTTATTCTCATTTGCTTTAAATAATAAAATTTTTTGTTCAAATTTTTGGAAAAACAAATCACGTTAATAAAATACTTCTAAGTCCCAGTTACCTTTGTACATTGAATACTATGTGCTGTCAGTAAAGCACTTGATCCAACAACGGGAGGAAATAAGTGTCGAGGCTCTGAAAAATACAGAAATTTTATCAACTTCAAAACATAACAAAATTTATGTTTTTCATATTGACATTTATCCCCTAATCTAGGTCACTTTACCTCATTCGTCACTATAATATTTTTTTTCAATTGAAGCTTTAAAGTTTAAACGCTTTCATTTAAATTTGTCTGTTTACTCTAAATAGACGAATCTAAATCAAAGCGCTTGAAAATGACTTGCTTGTCCTGTGGTGGTCCTGTGTTTGTCCTGTGGTGTCCAAGTTTGTCCTGTGGTGGCGCAGTGGGTTTGACCTTAGCTTGGTAATACGGGACACAGAGGTCGAACCTTGCTGTAGCAACACCCTGCAAGGCCGACGCAGGGACCTTAGTAGTCAAGAAGTGTCGTTAATCTGATTACTTTATTTACTTTATAAGAAGAGTTAAGAAATCTTCTTTCTAAGATTATGTTTTTATAAAATAGCCTTCGTTATATTAATATTTATTTCTGCTATACTGGGATGCTGGATCGACAATAACTAAAATAAACAATTGATTTTACACATAACTCAAGAATGAGTCAAGGAACGATGACTCATATATAATGGAACGATAATTCAGGAAGGATTGACTCAATTACCTATATGCAGTACATTCTTACAACACTAGGATAACTCCCAACCTTGGCATCCGAGTACGAAAAATCATAATTTCCTTAGCATTTAGTTAAAATATAATTGAGTAATACATAGACTATGTTATTAAAAATAACTTCATATCCATTCGTTCTAGGATCTTATCGGGATCTGGGCGTCATGAAATATTCGATACACGAGATCCGCCAGACCATTTTGGATCTAGGGTAAGCCGTCACCCGCCAACGTTGGCCCAACGAGAACGTTCAACGTCCGCACCGAATGTTTGTAGTAACGTTCTTTCTAATGACCCTTCTATTTTAGATGAATATTTATTTAGGAAGCGATCACAGAATATAAATGGTGAGTGTTTAAAATTTACATAATACCATGGGTATTGAAATAAAATTATTTTACCCCTGGACCTAGCTAAGATCTATTCATACCTCAAAACTGTTATTTTTTAATATTTTTCTTTGGCTTGGTTTAGAATTATGACATTTTTAGGGGCAGTACAGTATTGCCACGTTGAACCGTAAAAATAAATAGGCAAAACTAATTAAGTAAGTTTGACAACACTTTTGTCAATTTAAGATTTAAGCTTTAATAATATTTTGATTCCCAAAGACCACTATACGTTTAGTGGAAAGCTATACTTTCTTGAGCTGTTAGGTTCCATATGTTTTTAGCCGTTTTTTTTGCTGATTTTTAGCTCTTGTTTCTTGTTTTTGGCAGCTGCAGCATCTAAAAAACAGTACAACTGCATATGCAAACCTTTTTCATTAAATGTTTAGGTCTCAATTTTTCCTAATTTTTAGATATATGTGGCGATATAAGTTTCCAATTAACCATTTCAAAGAATTACTTTTATTGTCACTGTCCTTGGTACATTAGGGCAAAACAAAGACCATATATAACTAGACCCCAAATATTTGTGGAAATGTATTAAGCAAGCTGGGACTAGCTATATATTTCGTGAAGCTATACAACTATACCTCTTGTATACCTCTAACATACAACCATGTAAAGTTGTATACTAGACCCCGAATATCTTTGGAAATACATTAAGAAAGCTGGGATGAGTTAGATTTCTCGTGGAGATATACAACTATACCTCTAGTATACCTCTTAGTATACCTCTAGTATACACCCACTTAAAGTGGTATACTACACTCTAAATGTATGGGTGGGGATACATTATGGAAACTGGGACGAGCTAGATATCTCTTGGAAGTCAGGTATACAACTTTAACACCAAACAAGTACAACAGGTAAGTATATTTCGACGACAGACCAACATATTAAGAAGAAATTAAATGATTTAATGGGGATTTATTTATTTAACCTTAACAATAACTTACATATTTAAATGAATATGATTCACCCAAAAAACAAACGGTTGATGTAAGAGGAATCAGGTAAAAAAAAATATACATATAACATCATTTGAATTCACTCTAATAAGAAAGAAAGAAAAAATATATAAAATAATAATAATAATAATAATAGGGGGGTATCAACTATATACCATGTCCATGCTCTGGGTTCCCACTCACCAACCAACAAACAATTCTACTTAATTTAAATCAAATCGCCTCCTAGACAAACAAAACAAAAATTCATACTGGCTTAATAATTTTTCTTTCAATTTTCCTACTAATGACTAAAATTTTTTATCTTCTTTATTTTATTTTACAAATTATTCCTTAATTTTATACCGTTCATAATAATAGAAAATGTGGACCTGGAAGATACTACAGGTGGAATATAATAACCATTCCTATCCCTAGTACTGTGGTTATGTATTATGTTATTATATGTATATGGTTTTGTAAACTAAACCATTAAAACACTCTAGCAGCAGGCTCATATCATTTATATACTAATAATATATACCTATAACACTAATAATATATATAACTAATAATAATATACACTAATGTATATAAATGATGAAGACCCTTATGAATTTCCATGTAATTAGCGTAGATTTTATTAATAATGATTTTCATATAGAACAGGTTTATTTTTCATCAACGCCAAGTGATATATAATCTGTTCAATAGAAAATTAACTGTAAGTATGTAAAAAATCCATAAAGGAAAGTGCTAGGAGACTGCTAAAAGTAGCGTTGTATCTCCAGTAATGTAAGGTCTTCGGGTAAGAAAAATTAATTTGTCATGCCGCAAATTATGCTATGCCATAAGAAATATAAAACTTTGTTTTACCCAACTTCTGATGGTAGACCTGCCATTTGAACAAAATATAGTGAACTGTAAACTTATTCCCACAGCAGACGGTATCAGTATCCCCTTGCTTCTGTCTTATTCTAATTATTTCTTGAAAAACAAGAGGGAAAAGGTTAAGTAATTTTTAGGAAGCCTTGAAATAATTCAAAAATATATAATAAACATGTTATATAATAATAATGTAATATATGATAATAATTATATTATATATAAATATTTAATAAAGTATGCTGGTTGGTACCGAAAAGATGGCGAACCTAAATTTTTTTAACCTCGAAATATTTCGAAAATGAAGCTGTAGAATATGTGTAAATTTTCAGCGGCAACACTGTAGACAAGTATTTTATTAGTAATTTTCATATTACATGTAACTTTTGAATTTTGAATCATTTCAGAGTAGTGACCTGAAAAATCATACACTTTAAAAGGTTTTGTTCGCTTCAGACACAGCATTCTATATCGTGGTTGTAGCGGTAGCTGCAATCTAGTAAAGAACGAACCACAGCCCATGGTAACCAAAATTAAAAAAGCGCGTTTAAGTTAAAACTTGCTAGTGAGAAATATGGGTTAGTCTTAATGGTAAAATTTTATTTTGAAAACCAATTTATGGGAATTTCGTAGAATATCCTGAAACTCGTCAAAAATGGCGTCGGTCAAATCTAAAAGTACACAAATAAAATCGTCATTGCCAAAACCTTATACAGGATAATTACAGCCCCCTCGCTTGAGTAACAAGGAAAATCAGTTTTTTTTTTGCATGAGTAGATATGTCCTCCTTTTTTCTGGAAATTAAGCCACCTACCAGGAAAGGTTTGGACAAAGGAGTAATAAAATTTGTTGTCAAAATTCCACACTAGAATAAAAAGTGAAAAAACACAGAAAATACCACATTGCAACATTAGCGACGCAGCAGTCTTTGCTATGAAAATTTTAAAAGTGTTTCTTGTTTCGGAAATTCGTCAACATGTTTTTTTTATGGAAATTTTGGTGATAATGGAGCTTCAAAGATAAGTCATAGGAGGTGCTGCGATAATTTTTGACAGTTTTTGAAAAGGTCAGCAAATGCGTTTGTCGCGAGGTTAGTGCTAAGATAGAACTGGAATTAGTTTCATTGATGCTATGCTACTCATTAGAGGTTAACTGTAAAAAGGGAAAAATCTAACGGTTTTTGGAGCAAAAAACATTTAACCCTGTTTATATTCATATGTGGAACTAATACTATTGGCTGAGGGCAGACATGTTCACAGAAATTTGTTCCTGTAGATGAAGGGGGATTAGGCTACAAATTTGTAAAAAAAAAAGATGAATTGGAAATTGAAATGAGGGGGGAATAGTCGTTGAACGTCAAAAAAAGTAAAATTAGAAAAAGTAAAAAGGGAAAATTGAGAGAAACATTTTATAATCACATTGTAGCAATAAAAGATTTTTTGTAGCTATAAAAGAAAATTGTTGCGGTGAAAGAAAGGACTGGGCTTAATTGTGGTCATAAATATTGACCGCGTCAAATCTAATATCGTACCTTGAAGCTGTGAACTTACACCTTATAAGTTCTCCGATAGCGCCGCTTATAGCGCTAAAGATCGTGCCGACAAGGCCTACGCCACCCTCAATTAATGAGAGAAAATAAAATGTGTAGCCATATAGATGTGACCTCTTCTCCTCGAGCTATCTGGAGATCAGATTCCTTGGGAACGTGCCTTTGGAGACATGCGAACTAATTAGCTGTCATTAGGCTAGATACAGACATATAAAATCAAATAAACACAGGTAAAAAGCAATAGATTTATTGAGACTTACATGTTTAGGTGCACAGCATGGGTCACTTCAAATGAAAGCAAATAGTAACCAAGTCTACAATGACTGCATAATAACTTGAGTCGCAATGTCTGATTACCAATATATTTCTGTTCTAAATGATCCTGAATCTCTTTTACGAATCTTTTCAAAAAGCACTTTTACCCCACTATCAAACGTAGTTTTTTGTCCTGCGCTCTAAGAACTGGCTCACAATTGGCTCAAGTGACCCAAGGATGCGAACCCTTCGTCCAATAAATTGTCTTAAATATTTCTGATGATTCAAACGTTCACACGGCTCCTATAATTTAAACTTCCTTAGAAATATTGTGCGTAGCATCTTTTTTATTACCCACTATCTTAGCGAAATCCAAAGCTTGGATAGCGCCGTTCTTTGTCTGAGGCTATCTGCAATTTTTCTCTTTGCTGATTAAGGACTTTTCTTTTTTGAAACTAGATTTAACTTAATTGGAGGAAGTCGGAATTATCTTTAGAAAGAAGGAACTTATTTTTGTATTTTAAATATATCGCATTTTACTCACGGTACATATTACCCGTCCCATTAATTAATGACGTCCCGTCATTATGACTTGCTTGCCTTTGGGCTTTTGAAATGTTTGCAATTTATTAACTATTTCTTCTACATAATTATTTTATATTTATGTTATAGCTTACTCAGGAGTGCTAAAAATTTTCTCTATTACTCTTCTTATTTTATTCTACGTCCCTATCTAAAATTCATCTACCGGGCTAAGATTATTCATGGTTCTAGGCTAGCTACTATACTAAAGATTTTTTTTCCACATCTAACTCTGATTGCTTTTACATTTCCAACAAGGTTGGGGCTATTCTACCTTTACATAAGATTTTTTTGAATTCACTTTTTACAAGGCCCTTTTTTTTGCTGTCTATATGGCACATTATTTTCTATCTACGCTACATTAAATGAATAGCTCGACAACACTACACATAACTCTATCTGGACATCTAACACTACATACAAGAATGATTTAAAACACACAATATTGGGTTTACCATGTTCACTGGTAACCTTAGAACATTTTCACTGGGTATGTTTGCTACGCAACGTTAATGATAGGATATTGGGAGTAACATATAGTTAACATAAAGTTATTAAGAAGTAACATATGTAAATTCACATCTATTTCATCACCATTCGAGTCACTTTAGCGTACTCAATGCTTCTGTTGTAAATTATTGTCCTTCACTCTCTTCGTCTCGGCAAAATTTTTGAAGCACTTACGTTATGGTTTCTTCATGGGACAGTTCAAGCACGATTGTGTTCACACGACAAGCTTTCTCTAATTGTCAACTGGGAAATGATGCTTCCAACTACAGGTGTGGGAATATGCTATCAGAGTTCATTCTCACCTGCTTTTTGATAGTTCATAGGGTGCCGTATCATTAAGGGGTCGAACACTGGGAGTGTATTTATTTTCTTCTCAGCATATCATTTTTGGGATATTTTGAGACATACAGAGAATGTATTCTCGTATAAATTGTTCATTCGTGCATTTAGGGATCACAGTTCTCTTATAAAATTGTTAGTTCATGGCTTGCGTCTATCAACTTTTGCGGTGATTCCTAGGTTAATCACAGGGGAATTGAAGTTTGGATTTGGAACAGGTCGACATCAAACTGTAGTGACTCCTTCAACATATTGTCTTTAACTTATGGGAGGGGTATATTGTCACTGAGGGGTTAGTCACTGGGGTTAATTTTGGTTTCTTTAATTCAATGGTTGGTTTCCAGGTCCATTTTTCAGAAATTATCTCGTAACCTTTATGGGATAACAGAGATATGAACTTTCCACACAGAGGGGATAGGATGGATTTCGAGATATGGTCGAAAGGGATTCGACGCGTAAGTCTGTGACACATAAATAGTTTTTGGGGCCATCAAATATCATAACTATACGGTCATATGGTATATGGGTCCATAATGATTGTGAAAGGCGATATTTATGTACTTATATCTTGTACTGATCGATGGGGTTCTCAGAATTTATGTGATTATATAGTTCGATAATGCACTGGATACTGAGATTCAAATATAATGTTACCGGATACGTAATATGGTTCATGGTCGAGGAAACAACGATCAAAGGTAATTGTTGTTTTCGTAGACGAAGCTGGGATGAAAATTGCCTGGAATGTATGGTGAGTACTCTTCGTTGGTTGAGGTATAATGAAAATTGATGCTACTAGGTTGTATCTGCACTGGACAACTCATTGTAATAATCGATTTTCAATATGTCGATCCACTTCCTGTAATAAAAACGACGAGGCAGAATCACACGTTCTTTAAAGTAAATACTCATAGTACAAATAAGTTACGTATCGATTGGGTACATGAATTTTACGCTACGAGACAGAGTTAAATAAATACACTAATATTAGGACACAAATCGAAATTTTTATCATATTGGTTGAAATATATATGTAAAGTTTCCATTGGGAAATTCAATACATAGAAGTTTCTTCTAAGTTGTTATAGCCTACGACGATATAAAAGATTAATTCTTTAACTTTAAGTGTGGTCTCTTATTATGCTTTCTAATATACACTACTACATACACTTTATTTTAATTTCTTTCAATACTTAGCTAATTTTACATTAGATTTAAAATAATCATTTAAACAGAGTTTATGCTACATGATTAATTTTGAGGTCTAATTTTACAACATATTTCATGCCTGCATTGTTCACGCACGTCCGTGCTGTTTAAGAAACGCATGTGGCAGCGTCATAGCCACACGGTTTTACGCAAACAACCTTACAATGAGGGAACAAGACATAGCAAGGACGAGTGGAGACCTCTATACCCACTCGTTTTCTAATGTCTTTCCTTTTTCTTGGCTTAGACGTTCTCATGGGGTTCCGGGTTTAACCTCTGCATTTCAGCCGTTTCCTCGTGTTCTTCTCTTGGTTTTCGCCTTCTTAGTCTCAGGATTTTTCCGTAATTACAAGTCAATAGGGTTCTTATGGTCAGGGAAGTCGCGAATACGAAACATACGGCCAATAGTATGTTCCACCAGAAATTGGTCGATTCTTTGAGTTCATTCGTGTTTCTTTCTAGTCTTGTTACTTGTTGAAACAAGGTCTCGAAGGGTTTGGGGTCCAATTTCATAAAGATTTTCCTTGCGTCATGGCTAGCTAGCAATAAATTTTCATGCTTGAATATTACTCCATGTTTTACAATATCTTGGGCCACTGCGTGAACAACGAGGATTATGATGATATTCTTAAGCCTCATCTTATTTTTTTGTTTCTAGAATTAATTTATCATTAATTTTACCCGTTTTTTGCAAAATTCGTTTGTTTACTTTGTTGTTATTATTATATTTTTTTTTTCAAAGGCACTTTAATTTTCAACTTAGGTTATTTTTTATTATATAATCATTTTGTGGTATTGGCCAAAGAAAACTGATTTGTAGGCGTAAAACAGAATAAATATTTTATGATTAGATAGGTTAGGAAAGTAAAGTTAGGACTTCCGAGCTTTATTCTGGTCGTGATATACCTCTATGACTGGTTGAGATATAACCTTAAAGCGTAGCTAGTAATCGCTATACAATTTAATTTTAAATTATATTTCTCGAGTAAGAAACACATGAATAAGCAAGTGTGGAGCACATAATTACACTGGTATCCTATTTTATGTGTAGGCCTAAAATAATTATAATCTGCACTAAGACAAAATATTTCATATATATGGGATTAATTTCTTGTTTTGGATAATATCCATCTTGGTTAGGACATGGGTCGATTTTCTCATAGAAAATCCGGGGAGACACCAAAACTCAACAAATTAAACGCTGCCTGGGTTTTGAGTTTCTCCCCAGGCTTCCCACAAAACGTGGTCCAACACCACTTGTCGTCGTCAGTCGATCACGAGCTTTCCACATCAGACCTTTCTCGTTAGCCACTTATATCTTGAATTAAACTATATTGCTTTACGGTTGATCATACTGCTTTGGGGGTATAATTTAGGAGTGCAATATGAGACATTGATATTTTTATGAAAACTCTTAGTCCGACCTTTGGGTTGTTCCTTATAGTTAACAGTGCCTCTACAAATTTTCGATTTAACTTTACTCGAAATGTTTTTTTTTGGAATGGGGAATTGTCCTGGAATTTGGAGATTTGGGAGCTACTTGTGGCTCGAAGTCTGGCCGGGGTACGATAACGATAATATCGCTACCCACCACACTCCGAACCACCAGCCAACGCTCCGGCTTCTTTCAGTTGGACTGGACACATCGTATTGGAATGGTACATGTAGCTTTTTGTATCAAAGGAAATTATTCGAATTAATCATATGCATTATTACTTTTTAATTAGAATTTGTTTTCGGGAACTGATATATGTTGAACAGAATTTCTCTACAGCATTTTTATAATCATATGATTTTTACTCGTGAGCTAAAAGTTTTTTTAAGTTATTATTCCTTTAGGACGCCTATCCATTAAAATCTTTTAATCCTATACTGATTAAGTGTAATTCCATCTATCGGGTTTTTTAACCGTTCTACCCGATTGTGTCGTTACTTTCTCCTCGACTTCTTGTGGTTTTTTCTTTTTCGGTTTTTCTTGCGAAATAAGGTCAAACTTTTTGTATTGTTTTTTCAAAAATTCTTGCCCTTTTAATTTTGTCTCTTTCGCGTGCGCAGCAGCTGAAGTCGGTCTTGATTTCCCTATTTCTTTAACTACTATATGGTCTGATTCGCTGTCAGGCTCTTCGGAACTAGTTTCCGATGATTCTGTATCATAAGTTTTAGAAGTTGCACCTTGCATTTTTGAGGTATCACCTCCCCTTCCTTCGTAAATTTCTACTCCTCTGGAAGTAGAAGGTTTATTCCCTAAGTCCTCGTCTTGAGTTTTCAACTCGGGAGATTTGAAAGAATTTTGAGAGCTTTGGGAGGAATCCAGAGTTTTTGCGGGGTTCCTGCGCTGTTTGAATGCCATGTCCTCAGGGGGATGGGGCATTTTTGCACTAGGGTTTCCCTCCATGAAGTCCACTGTTTAGGCTTGACCTTGGACCCAGTTATATTATGATATTGTCCTTGCTGGTCATCCTTGGGAGTTTTATTCTCGGGCAATGTACTTTGGCTCGTTTTTATGGGGAAATTTATTAAATCCATAGCTTCTCGCAGATTTGTTTTAGTTAAATCTTTGGGAGGAGTTTTCTTCACGGTAATACCGGGGGTTTCTACAGCTCTGTTTAATTCTTCCTGCAATGACAGGGGCCTTTCTATTGGTGTTGCAGGGGAAACCATATCGTCTGGAAATCTTTTGGGGGACAAGGGGTCGAAATTATATCGGGGAAAAATTGGGCTTTTGGAGATATTGAATAATCTAGCTCTCCTGCGCTCGCCGATGAATAACTTTTTGGATCTTTTGGTGTTTTTATTTCAGGAAAAAATCCTGGTATTAGGGATTTTTTCTTAGGAATAACTAGATTTTTCATTGCTAAAAATTCTTCAAAGTTTTCCTCATCACTGTCCTCTTCAAAATAATCTTGTTTAAAATTAAAGGGTTTTAGCTCTGCCAATCTTGATCTAGGGGGTTCATTTTCTGCATCTGACGAACCTGTAGAGTAGGGATGTGATACCCATCTCTCTGGAAATTTGGCTCTTTTTATTCGGCTAACATGCGCCTTGTAAGTTCTTCCACTATCGGGGTTTTCATTTTAAAAGTATAATCGTGATGGTACTTTTTGACTATTCTGTACGGTCCAGAATATTTGTTGGAAAGTTTTTTTCCTTCCGTTTTTGCCTCGTTCTTTAGGTAGACGCAGTCTCCTACTTTGAAATCTATACTCCCCTTGACTTTGGGTTGGTTTCTTAGCTCTTGGTTTCTTTTACATTTTTCCAACTCTTGCCTAACTATTTTATAAGTTTTCCTCATCCTATTTATGAATTCTTGTTTGTAATCCTCCGAGTTATTATAATACTGCCGAGATTCAATAATCTCATTATACGGGATTCTAAAATCACGACCAAAAAGTAAATAAAATGGATTATCTTTAGTTGTTTCTGAATAAGCAGTGTTGATTACGTTAGTTAAATAAGGTAAGAATTGATCCCAGTCGTTCCTATTGTCTTTTGTATAAATACTTAATACGTTCGAAAATATTTTATGCCTATTTTCTATTTTACCATTAGCTTGTGGGTGGTACGGAGCTGTCACCATTTTCTCTATATTAAGAAAACTCATTAAGTTTTTTGTTACTTTTGAAACGAAATTGCTTCCGGTGTCACTCAAAATTTTATTTGGAACGCCAAATTTTAAAAATTATTTTGCTAACGCCTTACTTGTGGCGTAAGCGCTTTGATTTTTTAATGCTTTTGCAAAAGTAAATCCGGAAAAGTGATCTATAACCGAAAGAGTACAAGTATGGCCTCTGCTGGAAACAGGCAAGCCTCCGCTCGTTCCGTATAAGTCAAATGAGATAATATCGAAGGGGTACTTTGCTACCGGGACCTTCCCATTGGAGGATTAGGATAAGCTGGGGGGATTTTTCTTAAGTTACACGCTTCGCATGTACTTACAAATTCTTTAAGTTTTGTCATTGCCAACGGCACGTAAACATATTGTTTTAATTTATGGAAAGTTTTCATTACTCCTAAATGTCCACCTATATCTGAATGAAAATAGTCAAATGCAGGTACTATTAAGTTTTGTGGTAATACAGGTATTATTGAGGTTTGGTTTCTATTTGTCTCAGCAGTCACGATTCTACATAGGATTTCTTCATCAAGATCATAGTAAAAATTATCTATCTCTTTTCTAAGAGTTTTGAATTTATCCGGTAACGCATCGTCATTCACAAAGTAATTAATAAGCGCTGAACACATTTAGTCCTTTTTTGCTTTCTTTTTATATTTTCTAACGACAAGGGACAATAGTTAACCTTATTTTCCTTTACTGTGTCTTTGACTTTGTTTTTCTTACATTTATGTTTGCTCTTAGCATTGATAGCGTTAACTTCATTTTCCTCTGCTTCCGACGGAATATTTTCTGGGTATCTACTCAAAAAGTCACAAGCTGCGTTTTGTTTACCTTTTAAATGTTCAGATTCGTAATCTAGGTCTTGGATTTTCATAATCCATCTAGCTAGAATGCCCGTGGGGTTTTTAAATGTGCGCAGGTACTGCAAGCTTGTATGGTCTGATCGTAGATAATTTACAATAATGTTCTAATTGCCAAGTGGTGGATTATAGATAATAATTCTAAGTTTGTGGCGGAATAACTTCTTTCGCCTTTTGATAAGGTTCTACTCGAATAGCATATAACTTTTTCTATTTTTTTTTTTTGATTAGAAGGTCCTTGTAAAGGATCAGGGTTTCCTATGGGAATTATTTGCGAAAGAATAGCCCCAATGCCTTTTGAACTAGCATCGGTTGTGACCACAAATTGTCCGTTTTCGAAATCAGGAAGTGATAATATTGGTTCAGAAGTGAGCGCCTTTTTGAGACGGTCTAGGGAAGTTTGAGCTTCCTGGGACCAGGTAACATTTTTGGAGTTTCCTTTAGTTAATTCCGTGAGGGGTTTCGCAATTTGGGCGTAATTGCGTACGAATTTTCTATAGTAGCCGGTAAGACCTAAACTTCCCCTTAATTCTTTCATGGTTCTAGGGGGTTTGAGGTTTTCAACACATTTTATTTTATCAGGGTCTGGGGATATCTCTTCTTGTGTTACTACTACTCCTAAAAATTTAATTTTAGGTTGAAATAAATTTACTTTCTCAGGCCGACATTTTAAATTGCCCTGTCTGAACTTCTCGAAGACCTTAGCTAATGTTGCTAAGTGTTGTTCAGTGTTTTCTCCCACGCATATGACATCATCAACAAAATGAATTATATTCTTTAATCCTCTTAACAGGTGTAATAGGGGTCTACATAGCGCGCTTGAACTTGTTTTAAGTCCAAAAGGTACCCTTAAGTATTCATATGAACCACATTCACATGTTGAAAATGCAGTTTTATGGACATCTTTTTCGGCTATTTTCACTTGGTGGTAGCCTTGGGTAAGGTCCAAAGAAGTAAAAATTTTGTTTTTGCTTGAAATAGAGTCAAGAATTTCATCTATTCTTGGTAAAGGAAATTTATCGCTAACTACTTGTTTGTTGAGGGCTCTGTAGTCTACTACAAGTCTACGGTCACCATTCTTGTTTGGAACTAAGATCACTGGTGCACTATACGGACTTATACTTGGGCGTATAATTTCATTTTTTTCTAATTCGTGAATTTTATTTTTTAACCATTCTTTGTGCTTATATGGCACACGATATGGCTGTTTTGCTACGGGATTACTAGTCGTTAAAATTGAGTGTTCATAAAATGGTATCAGTCCGATGTCATCTTCAGATGCGGAAAATACATCTTTAAAATTCCATAATAATTCGCATAATTTTTTCTTAAGTTCCAAGTCCGTAATATGATCCATATTAAATTTGTTTAAAAATTGCGCTTTAGTTAAAGGATATTTGTTATTTGAAGTTCTAATGCCGTTAACTAGGTTTCTTTTAGAATTTTACCATCTATTTAAATCATTCTCCGATAAAACTTGGATTTGAACTAAACACGTCCCCTTTTTTATTGTAATTGTATCATTTTCATGGTTATTAGTTACCCAAATAAAACCTTCTCCTTTGTCATAAGATATAATCTGTTCCTCACATAGCAGATTTTCAGGAATTTCCTTTGATGGGGTCGCAAACCATATTTTGGATTTGCTAACCACTGGTTCAATCATCTGTGATATTTGAATTTTTTGCATCGTTTTGGGAGGGACTTTTGTTTTCCTTATCGCGAATCCGTAATATTTCTCTTTATTTTCATTGTTTATTAGATTCATACTCGCGCTATGCTGCGCCATTGCGGCATCTTGTGGCGTCACGTTGGGTTTTACTATGTTTTTCCATAATTCCGTTATTTTCTTGATTTCGTTTGACCTATACTGTCGCATATCTCCTATTTTTATTTTTGCGGATTCAATACTTTTATTATTTAAATTTACTTCATCTCTGCAATGTCTTTCAGAATAATTGGGCAAGTTTCTGATTATTCCTTTTCCTCCTTGCGAGACATGAGGTTCAAAAGATTGCGACATTATACCGTCAGAAATTTTGTTTACTGTTACGTTGTCTTCGTAACCTCTGTTACGATTTCTTAAGGTAGAAATTTTTTCCTCTACCTTAGCTGGGTAGACAAGCCTCTCGTTTGCTACATCTAATAGTACTCTATTGGACCTTAAAAACTTTGCACCTATAATTGCTTCATACGGAAAGTTATCGCATATTATAAAATTTGTCGAAAAGATCCTATTGTCCCTTTTTACGTTTAGGCAAATTGAACCTCTTGCATCCAATTTATGTCCTGTCACACTAGTTAAATTGGGATTATTAAAATTTCTTTGTTGTCTAATATGGGGAGGCAACATATCAAATACGCATGAGTTTATGATATTAACTGCAGCTCCGCTGTCAACTAAGGCCTTAAAGTAAACGTTTTCTGCACAAAAATCATTAAATATAGGCAACCTATTATTATTATCACTACAAGACGGCACTACCATTGTTTTTGACCTATTAAATATTCTGGGCACCCTCTGGGTCCAATGTATATTTCTGAGGGGCCTGAAACGTTTCCCTGAGGATTTATTTCATGTGTCGGTGTCTGTAATAGATATTCAGACATATGAGATTCCGTAGGCATATCTAATTGTTTTACATCTGTCTGCCTTCGCCATATATTATTATGGTAACTTGGGGGTCTTGCGTCAGTGCCGCTTGCCGGCGCTGACTGCCAATGCCGTTGGCTTGCAAAATTTTCATGTCCCGTCGGCAAGTTTTCGTGATTTCTATATAGCATTCTCGCATTATATTGGCTTTGGCGATTATTTGGGTTTTCAAATCGGTAATTAATTTGTCTGTTGGGGGGAGGGGTATAAAAATTTGGTTTGTACGCGTTGTAAGGTACTGATTGGCGCAATCTTCCCTGGCTATAGCCTAGCGCACCACCGGCGCTAAAATTTGTTCTTCCGAACAAATGGTTGCTACAATTTTGCGTACTACCGTCAGCAATTCTTGGTATGCGATTGGGGACGTAACGGCACTCTCTCGCGATATGTCCAACACGATTACAAATATAGCACCTTATTATTGTAGGGTTATTTTCGTAACTACATTGATTGATGGGCTGAAAACGGACTGTTTTCTGCCTAGCGGGTTCTTGCGTTTTATTTCTTTGTGGCACTGGGGAGTTATCCCTTGAAAAGAAATCGGGAGACGCCTGATCGCCCTTGAAGATTAGGTTCGCGTTTGAATCGCCTAGGCTATTTATTTTTGCTTTACTGTGATTTGCGACCATCGTATCAACTTCGATCAATCGCTCTACCTCCTGAACTGCAAGATCCAACGTCTGAATATTTTTGGATATTACCATTCTATATAGTTTTGGGGGTAGCCCTTGCAAAAAGGTATTTAGTATGACTTTTTCATACAGTTCTCCAGAACCTCTTCCGTATTTTGCCTCTACTGAAATGCGTATATTATCAAGATATTCTCTTATATTTTGTGAATAATCAAAGCTCACCATTCCGTGTTTTAATTTATTTATGGAACTGGTTTCGATAAATCTATCTTTAAATGCTTTTAACAATTTGTCCACCGTATTTATTGGCAAGTTGGCGTCATTGCCTATGGTATGTTCAATCTGTTTCAGAAAGGTTAAGACCTGACCTTTTAGTCGTAATAGGAGCATGTCGACTAACCCTTCTAGCTCTGTTTTTGTTAGTTGTACAAACTGGGCCAATTGGATATTAAATTCGTCAATATCTGATTGACCATTGTACTCCGGGATAGACTTTGCTATTTCTATATTTTTCGCGACTAACTTTTGCACTATTAATAAATCGTTAAGGTCGTCCGCCATTTTTTTTTTTGAATCAATTCAAAATAAATTTATTTTTTCACTTAACCTATTTTGGGGGAGGCTATTATCTCCTATGAGATATCTAACGGGTTTCCCTGTAGTAGCTTAGCGGCAATAGGCCTAATCACTATACTTATATGTCTGTATCTCCAATAATTAAATTTAAATTACAAAGTTTTATAGCCTAATTAGTTCGCATGATTTTCTCCAATTTCCGACTCGCGCCATTTGTAGCAATAAAGATGATTGTTTGTAGCTATAAAAGAAAATTGTTGCGGTGAAAGAAAGGACTGTGCTTAATTGTGGTCATAAATATTGACCGCGTCAAATCTAATATCGTACCTTGAAGCTGTGAACTTACACCTTATAAGTTCTCCGATAGCGCCGCTTATAGCGCTGAAGATCGTGCCAACAAGGCCTACGCCACCCTCAATTAATGAGAGAAAATAAAATGTGTAGCCATATAGATGTGACCTCTTCTCCTCGAGCTATCTGGAGATCAGATTCCTTGGGAACTTGCCTTTGGAGACATGCGAACTAATTAGCTGTCATTAGGCTAGATACAGACATATAAAATGAAATAAACACAGGTAAAAAGCAATAGATTTATTGAGACTTACATGTTTAGGTGCACAGTATGGGTCACTTCAAATGACAGCAAATAGTAACCAAGTCTCTACAATGACTGCATAATAACTTGAATCGCAATGTCTGATTACCAATATATTTCTGTTCTAAATGATCCTGAATCTCTTTTACGAATCTTTTCAAAAAGCACTTTTATCCCACTATCAAATTTAGTTTTTTGTCCTGCGCTCTAAGAACTGGCTCACAATTGGCTCAAGTGGCCCAAGGATGCGAACCCTTCGTCCAATAAATTGTCTTAAATATTTCTGATGATTCAAACGTTCACACGGCTCCTATAATTTAAACTTCCTTAGAAATATTGTGCGTAGCATCTTTTTTATTGCCCACTGTCTTAGCGAAATCCAAAGCTTGGATAGCGCCGTTCTTTGTCTGAGGCTATCTGCAATTTTTCTCTTTGCTGATTAAGGACTTTTCTTTTTTGAAACTAGATTTAACTTAATTGGAGGAAGTCGGAATTATCTTTAGAAAGAAGGAACTTATTTTTGTATTTTAAATACATCGCATTTTACTCACGGTACACTATGACCTCCTCCCCTCCTTCCATTCCAACCTGTGCTGGAATGGAGGCTGTGCCAATTCTTGCACAAAATGGATCACTTCACCATATACGAGGAAAAAGAGGTCATAAAAAGTGCATAGTTTTAGCACTTTGTTGTAAATACGACAATGCTTCTTTTTTAATTTAGTGTCTTCACCTGGGTTTGGAGAATAAGTTGTTCAATTTGTCAGTCTTTCCCCACTAATTAACACTCATGAATCTTTTCTGTCCTAAAAACTACATCAGTAATAGGAGGGTTAATTTAGCATTGCTCTCCTTAATATTAGTTACAGTCCACACATGAGTTGATTTTTCTGTTAACTTGTGTCAACTTTCTGTCAACTGCCAATTCAGCGTCTTATATTCTAATTTGGGATGACTATGAGTCATAAACAGCTCATCAAATGAAAATTCCATTTGACAAATTTAGGTTTTACAAATTTTAGATTGACAAATTTAATATTTTATTGCAGGATATACACACATTTTTAAATCCGTTTATCGTATAAGACTAAAGTATTAGATTAGAAATTATGTTTGGCAAAATCTTATCAAGATTAGATTCTGTGTCGAGAACGTAATTGAGATTCGTAATTGAACACGACATTGAACGTTATTGAAAGACAAGTGTTTGGAATTGCCTGTACAGGTCAGGTTGTTCCAAAGATCGATATCCCTCTTTTGAGTGTTTTGTTGTTAAGTTGTTTTTTCTTGTGTTGCCCTGTGTACAAACCTCTAAAGTAGTAGTATCAAATCTGTCTTTGGTAAAATCTCATCAGGGTTAGATATGAGGTCGAGAAGGCATTTAAGGGGTGCTCAATCCTGTTGAAAACAAGACTACTCATTGTAAGGGTCTCTTTTATACCCAGAATCACAAACTATTGCATGAATAAAAAGTTTTTTTGGCTCAATGTACAAACCTCTAAGGTAATATTTCCGAAATTATGTTTGGCAAAAAATAGTTAAAGGGCTGGGCACATGTAGCGGATTTCGGGAACTGATTTCCAAATCAGCGCCGATTTTAAAAGAAATCGGACTCGATTTGAGCTTGAAAAATGTTCTAGTTTTCGGCGCCGATTTACAAAATCAGTGCTTATTTTCATCATGATCATCACAAAAAAAATAGGGATACAAATAAATAGTCAGCCAGAGGTATCTGTGGTAAAAGACCCCACTACTGAGCTGAGAACTAAACTGAGAACTAAGCTGAGATCAATCAAGCAACTGTTAATAAACTTCAGTTGACTATTTGTGTTCGTGATTTTTTGTTTTGAAAATTTTGCGCGTAACTTTTTCTTTCAACAAATTTTTCTTACCCCTATCGTTTGTCCATTTATGCTGAAATCGGTTCCCGAAATCAGCTACGTGTGCCGAGCCCTTAAGTGTGGTCAAATCTGTTGAAAACAAAATTACTCTATCAAAGGCGTATCCAGGATTCGTGTTCCGAGGTGTGGGGGGGGGGGTCGTTTACAAAAAAAATGAAAACCCTGGAACCCCCAATCCTCTGGATGCGGCCTTGTACTCATTTCTAAGAGTATCTAATACCTGAAATGATAAACTGTCGCAGGACATAAGCCAAACTGACATCAATTTAGTTAAAATTCGACATCATTTGTTAAAAACTTGCTTTGAATATCCTATATTGATCAACTTCGATCAATGGATGCCCTGATTTTGAACAGTCTGTTGCTAAGTTTTTATTCTTTATTCCGTTCAGAAAATGGAGGAAAACATAGTTTATTATCTCATTTGCTTTCACCTCGTTTGACGAGAGGTGGTTTGGGCAGGCGAGCTCGCATGGATGCATTCAGTAGTGTGGCTGCCACCGGATTAGCTGTTCCTGCATGTTGGTATTGATATGTTGAATGAACTGTGTTGTACTTGTTGGCTTTATTGTTTGCTTTCGCTATTGTTTTGCTATTTTCTGTTTTTCGCTCGTAAAGACTTGAGCTGTGTCTGTTTGTTAACTCCAGGAAATGCGTCACCAGGAAAATGGCGCAGATATGCAAAAAGAAAGACTTGTTGCTGGTGTTGGTTATAATATAAGATGATGTTTATCAAACAGTTCGTGGTGACGAACTGTAAGTAAGGAGCGAAGCGCTCAATTGTAACCGACACATTTTTTGGGTGAGGGTGGTGAAATTTCTGCTTGGGGTATTTTTGACGGGGAAAATTTTCCATGGGGACGGAAGTTTCCGGAGTGAACTTTTCAGGGGAAATTTTACACTGGGGGGATTTCCTTTACGAAATTATTTTTATTTGTCTTACTTTTTCTTTGCCGGCTCAATTTTACGTATGGAGATGTTAAGGGTAATTGTCCGGGGTAAATTTTCACCGGGATCAAATTGTCTAGAGGATTTTTCCATGAGAAGGACGGATTTTTCCGTGGAGGGGGAGCCGGATTTCCCGGCAATATCTAAAAACCATCAGAAATTATGTTTCCAAAAGCAATTTTTTTCACCTGAAAGTAAGGAGCAACATTAAAACTAATAACAAGCATAAATTGTTACGTATATGAAGGTGGCTGCTCCTCCTCGACACTTCGCTCTTTATGCTAAATTTAGAATTTTGTCCCGATTCTTTATTAACGACTCATGAATAATAAGACGTGTTTTTTAGAACTAAAAAACCTTAGGGTGAAGAGTGAGGTGTTGAGGAGTGGGTAACCTTCTTCATTCACGTAATAGTTTCTGTTTGTTTTAAGTTTTAATGTTGCTCCTTACTTTCAGTTGAAAAAACTTTTTTTTTATTTAAATATTTTCTAAAGACTATCTCATTCTCTAAAAGAGTCTAATTAGCTTCTTATATTAAGTAAAAGAGAGAAAAAAAAAATACAGCAGCCCCTAAAAAAAAAATAGATAAAAGTTAAGAACTAATTAAAAGAAATCTAGTACATTGAAATGGTCAGTCAAAAACTAAAAAAATATTGTAAATTGTAGCGCGTAAAAATAATGTATCCGAATACTGGCAAAGCAAACATTGCAAAATTATTGGCAAAAAAAAATGAAAGAGGGGGTAGATAGACATATGGATAGATAAAGCTAAATTGATAAACGACCATTAGAAGCTAAAGAAAAAGAAGAAGAAAGAGTAAAGAAGAAGTACGAAAAATAACAGGGAATAGAAAATCAAGTCAAGCAGTGTCAAAACCAAAACAGAATCACAACAGCAATGCAGGTCAAAGATCTAATCAAACAGTTCGTGGTAACGAACTGTAAGTAAGGAGCGACCCGCCTCAATGGTAACCGAAACTCTAGAAAACGGGTTTTTGATACCAATAGAAACACAAAAGAATCAGATTTCAATGCTGATTTCAAATATATAATTTTCATCAAGTTTAGTGCTACCCATCAAAAGTTACGCGCCTGAGAAAATTTGACAGATTTTCAAAAATAGGCGGAAAGACCCCCTAAAAGTTATAGAACCTTATTGAAAATCTTACCATCATATTCAGAGTATCAGAGAACCCTACTATAGAGGTTTCAAGCTCCTATCTACAAAAATGTGGAATTTTGCATTTTTTGCCAGAAGAAAGATCACGGATGCGTGTTTATTTGTTTTTTTGTTTTTTTGTTTGTTTTTTTTTTCCCCCCAGGGGTGATCGTATCGACCCAGTGGTCCTAGAATACCGTGGGAGGGCTCATTGGAACGGAAATTAAAAGTTCTAGTGCCCTTTTTAAGTGACCAAAAAAAAATGGAGGGCAAATAGGCCCCCTCCCACGCTCATTTTTTTCCCAAAGTCATCCGATCAAAATTTTGAGATAGCCATTTTGTTCAGCATGGTCGAAAATATGATAAATATGTCTTTTAGGATGACTTAATCCCCCGAAGTCCCCGGGGGGAGGGCTAAAAGTTATGAACTTTACCCAGTGTTAACATATAGTATTGCTTATTGGGAAGTATACAGACGTTTTCAGGAGGGTTTTTTCTGGTAGTGAGGGGGGGGGGTCGGGGGTTATGTTGGAAGATCTGTCCATGAAGGAAGTTTTCATGGGGGAAGGGAAATTGCCATGAAGGGGGCGCCGGACTTGCCAGCATTATTTATTGGTTATTGGGAAGTATACAGACATTTTCAGGAAGGATTTTTTTCCGGAGGATGGGGCCGGAGGAGGGGGTTACTCGGGAGAATCTTTCCGTGGAGGTAGTTTCTTTGGCGCAGGGGACATTTCTATGAAGGGGGCGCCGGATTTCCAAGCATTATTTAAAAAAACGATCAGAAATTAAATTTAAAAAAACAAGTTTTTTTCAATTGAAAATAAGAAGCAACATTAGAACTTAAAACGAGCAGAAATTATAACGTATTTGAGGGTTCTCCCCCAAGTCAATACCTCGCTCTTTACGCTACAGTTTTTTTAGTGCTTTCAAAAGAGCTATCTATTCTAACTAAACGGCCTTTGTGATTCAGGGGTTTGTGAATTAACTTTGTTTTTAACTTTTAACGTAAAGAGCGAGGTATTGACTAAGGGGAGAACCCCCTCATATACGTAATAACATATACGTAATAAAAAAAAACAATAAAAAAAAAAGCGATACGGCTCAATGGTGATCGAAACTTTTAAAAACGGAATTTTGATGTCAATAAATGTATCAAAAGAATGGGTTTATAATGCTGATTCTAAATATATAAATTTTATTAAGTTTAGTATTACTTATCAAAGGCTACGAGCCTGAGAAAATTTACCCAATTTTTTAAAGAGGGGGGAAACATTCCCTACAAGTGAAAGAATTTTAATGAAAAGCACACCGTCAGATTCAGCGTATCAGAAAACCCTATTACATAGGTTTCAAGCTCATATCTGCAAAAATCTGCAACTTTGTATTTTTTGCTAGAAGAAAAATATACGAATATAGAAGTTAGTTACGTAAGTTAATTTGTAAATTACGTCATAACCAAATTTAGAGACATCCATTTAGCAAAAGAAAAGTAAAATTTTTATGCAAATTTTGTTTACTTATTCAATGACGGTGAGCCAAAATAAAAGTTGCATTAACTAAAAAACGATCAGAAATTAAATAAAAAAACAAGTTTTTTAAACTGAAAGTAAGGAGCGACATTAAAACTTAAAACGAACAGAAATTATTCCGTATATGAAAGGGGTTGTCCCCTCCTCAACGCCTCGCTCTTTACGATAAAGTTTGACTTTGTCTCATAACTTTATTTTTTAAAACAATAAAAAACTTTAGCGTAAAGAGCGAAGCGTTGAGGAGGGGACAGCCCCTTTCATATACGGAACAATTTCTGTTCGCTTAAAGTTTTAATGTCGCTCCTTACTTTCAGTTTAAAAAACTTGTTTTTTTATTTAATAATAAGAGAGAGATTAGTACATTGATAAAAAGTTATTTTTAAGGGTTAACGCTCGTTTAATGCCAAAATGTATTAGCAATAAACGAGGATGAAGAGGTGATATTCGATAACGAGAAAATCGATCAAGTAGATAGCTTCACTTCTTTGGCTAGTATTTTTATTTAGGGTGGGGAATGTAGCCAAGATCTAAAAAATATAATATCCAAGGCTCAGGATTGAAAGTTGAGAAACAGTTGAAAAGAATTTTACAGGAATAGGAAGATAAGTCAGTGAATAAAAATTAGAATAGTAGAAACGATAGTCATGACAGTGGGTTAAGTAGGGCTCTGAAACATGGGTGCTCTGAAAGACCCAGGAAGATTTGTCAGAATATTTTCCAAAGGAATTATTTTCCATAGTAGGGTTCTTGGGTATGCGTATAGGCTACTTCTACAATATTCATAATAATCAAACCCTTTTAGGGGTGTTACAGTTGTGCATGAATGTCCATTCACAAGATATAGGGGGGGGGGGGGGTCAAAGATTTTTTTATTTGATTTTTTAACGGAGATACAAAAAACAAAACATTACTGAGCAAATGTACTTAAAACAGGGGGTAATGACGACTTCTCTGTTTGGAAAAAACAGTGAGTAATCTATCCAAATCCAGTTTCTGGACCTCCTCTTTTTTCGACGGTCATGATCGTGAAATTGATGAAGTGTCCATCCGCTCTGTTCTCTTGACCCAAAATTACTTATCCCATAAGTTTCAACCGGATTTGAGCTAGAAAGGGAATATGGTTGAAAAAATTTAGAAGAATAGAATAATAAGTCTGCGAGCTAAAACTAGAATAGTGAAAACGATTGTCAGGATAGTGGTCAGGTATGACCGCTGAAACATGGGCGCTTCGAAAGATCAAGGAAAATTTGTCAGAATGTTTACCAAGGAGAGTCTTCGAAACTCTTCTTGACTAACCGTAGATCTAACCGTAAGTTGTATGACATTCGCGGTTCAATCCCACTTTATTGGGCTATAATGACTTAAAAGGTTAAGATGGCCAAGCTGCGTTTTACTGATGAATGATGCCGGATTACTAAAGATTGGGGTTTTTGTTTGTCTACATAAGGATATGCGCACAGGCTATTTATACAATTTTCATCCTAATCACATCCTTTTAGAGGTGTTACAATTGATGTTCACAACCAATTCTAGGGGTGTTCATAAAATATAGGGGGACAAGGATTTTTTCGCCGGATGGGGTATATATATATATATATATATATATATATATATATATATATATATATATATATATATATATATATATATATATATATATATATATATATATATATATATATATATATATGTATATATGTATATATATAATGGGGTGGGAAGGGGTCACAAGAAAGGATTTAAAGGAAACCGGAACTAAATAGGAGGGAATAAAGAGTGAAGCTTTGAATTGATTGAGGTGGAGGAAGAGCGTGTGCAGCTGTGTTGGCATCACCTGGCTTAGTGCTGCACTGAGTTGTTCTTGTTGTTAGTAGTAATAGTAGTTCAATGAGCTATCTTAGAAAATGAAACAGTGTAATCAATCTTAGCTACAAGGATTGACTAGTCGCCAAGTTTATCAGTTGTATATGATTTTCAATATGAAAAAAACTAACATTTTAATAATGCAATAGTATCTGCAGAAGTTCGGGGTGGTTCCAAAATGAGTCATTCGAAAGTCAAACAGATTAAACAGTTTCATCAATCCTTGCAACAAGCATTGGCTAGTTTCTATAATTTATACCTGATTATCAGTATGAAGAACAACTAATATTTTAATAATGCAATGATATTTTCAAGTATTTTGTCGTTGTTTCAAAATAAGCTTCCAAAAATCATAACTACAAATGTGCTTTTGCTTCTGTGTAGCCAATTTATAGGACAGTCTTGAAGTTGACTTTTCTAAAATTTCTTCAGTCACAGTTTCAAATACCTATCTTTTAAAAGTTCCATTGGATTTAAGGAAAAAGCTTCGTGTTTCAGGGGACAGATGCTGAATTACTACCCCCCCTTTTTTTCGGAACCTTTGCTCCTTTCCCAACCAGTTTCAAAACCTTTGGAATTCACTAGGCTGACTTCTTGATGCTTCATTCAGTATTTTACTGGGAGGTCACCTTTACTCATTTAGTCAGTCAGTCAGTCAGTCATACCTTTTACTCAGTTAGTCACTCAGTCAGTCACACTCGTCACTCGGTTAGGGTCCTTTGAGGAGGGCTGCCACTAACAACAGCTATCTTACCTAAGTACCAAATGTTTTGATGATACTTTGGTCAAAAATAATAAAAAATACATTTTCTTCAGTTGAGGCAGTGTGCCGCCATCATTTATTGGGGTGCAAAGGGCGAGCTTATCCTGGAGTGAATAATACCACTTGAAAATAGTTCTTCAGGCAAAAGCTGGTTTCATAAATCACTTTTTGAGTCCATCCGCTAAGGGACTTGAAGCTAAATTAGTAAAGAAATTGAAGAGTTGAGGCAGTGTGCAGCCATCATTTATAGGGGTGCAGAGGGCGAGCTTATCCTGGAGTGAATAATATCGCTATAAAATAGTTCTTCAGGCAAAAGCTGGTTTCACAAATCACTTTTTGAGTCCATCCGCTAAGGGACTTGACGCTAAATTAGTAAAGAAATTGAAGAGTTGAGGCAGTGTGCAGCCATCATTTATAGGGGTGCAGAGGGCGAGCTTATCCTGGAGTGAATAATATCACTATAAAATAGTTCTTCAGGCAAAAGCTGGTTTCATAAATCACTTTTTGAGTCCATCCGCTAAGGGACTTGAAGCTAAATTAGTAAAGAAATTGAAGAGTTGAGGCAGTGTGCAGCCATCATTTATAGGGGTGCAGAGGGCGAGCTTATCCTGGAGTGAATAATATCGCTATAAAATAGTTCTTCAGGCAAAAGCTGGTTTCATAAATCACTTTTTGAGTCCATCCGCTAAGGGACTTGAAGCTAAATTAGTAAAGAAATTGAAGAGTTGAGGCAGTGTGCAGCCATCATTTATAGGGGGTGCAGAGGGCGAGCTTATCCTGGAGTGAATAATATCACTATAAAATAGTTCTTCAGGCAAAAGCTGGTTTCACAAATCACTTTTTGAGTCCATCCGCTAAGGGACTTGACGCTAAATTAGTAAAGAAATTGAAGAGTTGAGGCAGTGTGCAGCCATCATTTATAGGGGTGCAGAGGGCGAGCTTATCCTGGAGTGAATAATATCACTATAAAATAGTTCTTCAGGCAAAAGCTGGTTTCATAAATCACTTTTTGAGTCCATCCGCTAAGGGACCTGAAGCTAAATTAGTAAAGAAATTGAAGAGTTGAGGCAATGTGCAGCCATCATTTATAGGGGTGTAGAGGGCGAGCTTATCCTGGAGTGAATAATATCACTATAAAATAGTTCTTCAGGCAATAGCTGGTTTCATAAATCACTTTTTGAGTCGATCTGCTAAGCGGCTTGAAGCTAAATTAGTAAAGAAATTGAAGAGTTGAGACAGTGTGCAGCCATCATTTATAGGGTTGCAGAGGGCGAGCTTATCCTGGAGTGAATAATATCACTATAAAATAGCTCTTCAGGCAAAAGCTGGTTTCATAAATCACTTTTTGAGTCGATCTGCTAAGCGGCTTGAAGCTGAATTAGTAAAGAAATTGAAGAGTTGAGGCAGTGTGCAGCCATCATTTATAGGGGTGCAGAGGGCGAGCTTATCCTGGAGTGAATAATATCACTATAAAATAGTTCTTCAGGCAAAAGCTGGTTTCATAAATCACTTTTTGAGTCGATCTGCTAAGCGGCTTGAAGCTAAATTAGTAAAGAAATTGAAGAGTTGAGGCAGTGTGCAGCCATCATTTATAGGGGTGCAGAGGGTGAGCTTATCCTGGAGTGAATAATATCACTATAAAATAGTTCTTCAGGCAAAAGCTGGTTTCACAAATCACTTTTTGAGTCCATCCGCTAAGGCACTTGACGCTAAATTAGTAAAGAAATTGAAGAGTTGAGGCAGTGTGCAGCCATCATTTATAGGGGTACAGAGGGCGAGCTTATCCTGGAGTGAATAATATCACTATAAAATAGTTCTTCAGGCAAAAGCTGGTTTCACAAATCACTTTTTGAGTCCATCCGCTAAGGGACTTGACGCTAAATTAGTAAAGAAATTGAACAGTTGAGGCAGTGTGCAGCCATCATTTATAGGGGCGCAGAGGGTGAGCTTATCCTGGAGTAAGTAATATCACTATAAAATAGTTCTTCAGGCAAAAGCTGGTTTCACAAATCACTTTTTGAGTCCATCCGCTAAGGGACTTGACGCTAAATTAGTAAAGAAATTGAAGAGTTGAGGCAGTGTATAGCCATCATTTATAGGGGTGCAGAGGGCGAGCTTATCCTGGAGTGAATAATATCACTATAAAATAGTTCTTCAGGCAAAAGCTGGTTTCATAAATCACTTTTTGAGTCCATCCGCTAAGGGTCTTGACGCTAAATTAGTAAAGAAATTGAAGAGTTGAGGCAGTGTGCAGCCATCATTTATAGGGGTGCAGAGGGCGAGCTTATCCTGGAGTGAATAATATCACTATAAAATAGTTCTTCAGGCAAAAGCTGGTTTCATAAATCACTTTTTGAGTCCATCCGCTAAGGGACTTGAAGCTAAATTAGTAAAGAAATTGAAGAGTTGAGGCAGTGTGCAGCCATCATTTATAGGGGTGCAGAGGGCGAGCTTATCCTGGAGTGAATAATATCGCTATAAAATAGTTCTTCAGGCAAAAGCTGGTTTCATAAATCACTTTTTGAGTCCATCCGCTAAGGGACTTGAAGCTAAATTAGTAAAGAAATTGAAGAGTTGAGGCAGTGTGCAGCCATCATTTATAGGGGGTGCAGAGGGCGAGCTTATCCTGGAGTGAATAATATCACCATAAAATAGTTCTTCAGGCAAAAGCTGGTTTCACAAATCACTTTTTGAGTCCATCCGCTAAGGGACTTGACGCTAAATTAGTAAAGAAATTGAAGAGTTGAGGCAGTGTGCAGCCATCATTTATAGGGGTGAAGAGGGCGAGCTTATCCTGGAGTGAATAATATCACTATAAAATAGTTCTTCAGGCAAAAGCTGGTTTCATAAATCACTTTTTGAGTCCATCCGCTAAGGGACTTGAAGCTAAATTAGTAAAGAAATTGAAGAGTTGAGGCAATGTGCAGCCATCATTTATAGGGGTGTAGAGGGCGAGCTTATCCTGGAGTGAATAATATCACTATAAAATAGTTCTTCAGGCAATAGCTGGTTTCATAAATCACTTTTTGAGTCGATCTGCTAAGCGGCTTGAAGCTGAATTAGTAAAGAAATTGAAGAGTTGAGGCAGTGTGCAGCCATCATTTATAGGGGTGCAGAGGGCGAGCTTATCCTGGAGTGAATAATATCACTATAAAATAGCTCTTCAGGCGAAAGCTGGTTTCATAAATCACTTTTTGAGTCGATCTGCTAAGCGGCTTGAAGCTGAATTAGTAAAGAAATTGAAGAGTTGAGGCAGTGTGCAGCCATCATTTATAGGGTGCAGAGGGCGAGCTTATCCTGGAGTGAATAATATCACTATAAAATAGTTCTTCAGGCAAAAGCTGGTTTCATAAATCACTTTTTGAGTCGATCTGCTAAGCGGCTTGAAGCTAAATTAGTAAAGAAATTGAAGAGTTGAGGCAGTGTGCAGCCATCATTTATAGGGGTGCAGAGGGTGAGCTTATCCTGGAGTGAATAATATCACTATAAAATAGTTCTTCAGGCAAAAGCTGGTTTCACAAATCACTTTTTGAGTTCATCCGCTAAGGCACTTGACGCTAAATTAGTAAAGAAATTGAAGAGTTGAGGCAGTGTGCAGCCATCATTTATAGGGGTACAGAGGGCGAGCTTATCCTGGAGTGAATAATATCACTATAAAATAGTTCTTCAGGCAGAAGCTGGTTTCACAAATCACTTTTTGAGTCCATCCGCTAAGGGACTTGACGCTAAATTAGTAAAGAAATTGAACAGTTGAGGCAGTGTGCAGCCATCATTTATAGGGGCGCAGAGGGTGAGCTTATCCTGGAGTAAGTAATATCACTATAAAATAGTTCTTCAGGCAAAAGCTGGTTTCACAAATCACTTTTTGAGTCCATCCGCTAAGGGACTTGACGCTAAATTAGTAAAGAAATTGAAGAGTTGAGGCAGTGTGTAGCCATCATTTATAGGGGTGCAGAGGGCGAGCTTATCCTGGAGTGAATAATATCACTATAAAATAGTTCTTCAGGCAAAAGCTGGTTTCATAAATCACTTTTTGAGTCCATCCGCTAAGGGACTTGACGCTAAATTAGTAAAGAAATTGAAGAGTTGAGGCAGTGTGCAGCCATCATTTATAGGGGTTCAGAGGGCGAGCTTATCCTGGAGTGAATAATATCACTATAAAATAGTTCTTCAGGCAAAAACTGGTTTCATAAATCACTTTTTGAGTCGATCTGCTTAGCGGCTTGAAGCTAAATTAGTAAAGAAATTGAAGAGTTGAGGCAGTGTGCAGCCATCATTTATAGGGGTGCAGAGGGCGAGCTTATCCTGGAGTGAATAATATCACTATAAAATAGTTCTTCAGGCAAAAGCTGGTTTCACAGATCACTTTTTGAGTCCATCCGCTTAGGGACTTGACGCTAAATTAGTAAAGAAATTGAAGAGTTGAGGCAGTGTGCAGCCATCATTTATAGGGGTGCCGAGGGCGAGCTTATCCTTTAGTGAATAATATCACTATAAAATAGTTCTTCAGGCAAAAGCTGGTTTCATAAATCACTTTTTGAGTCGATCTGCTAAGCGGCTTGAAACTAAATTAGTAAAGAAATTGAAGAGTTGAGGCAGTGTGCAGCCATCATTTATAGGGGTGCAGAGGGCGAGCTTATCCTGGAGTGAATAATATCACTATAAAATAGTTCTTCAGGCAAAAGCTGGTGTCATAAATCACTTTTTGAGTCGATCTGCTAAGCGGCTTGAAGCTAAATTAGTAAAGAAATTGAAGAGTTGAGGCAGTGTGCAGCCATCATTTATAGGGTTGCAGAGGGCGAGCTTATCCTGGAGTGAATAATATCACTATAAAATAGTTCTTCAGGCAAAAGCTGGTTTCACAAATCACTTTTTGAGTCCATCCGCTAAGGGGCTTGACGCTAAATTAGTAAAGAAATTGAAGAGTTGAGGCAGTGTTCAGCCATCATTTATATGGGTGCAGAGGGCGAGCTTATCCTGGAGTTAATAATATCACTATAAAATAGTTCTTCAGGCAAAAGCTGGTTTCACAAATCACTTTTTGAGTCCATCCCCTAAGGGACTTGACGCTAAATTAGTAAAGAAATTGAAGAGTTGAGGCAGTGTGCAGCCATCATTTTTAGGGGTGCAGAGGGCGAGCTTATCCTGGAGTGAATAATATCACTATAAAATAGTTCTTCAGGCAAAAGCTGGTTTCATAAATCATTTTTTGAGTCCATCCGCTAAGGGACTTTACGCTAAATTAGTAAAGAAATTGAAGAGTTGAGGCAGTGTGCAGCCATCATTTATAGGGGTGCAGAGGGCGAGCTTATCCTGGAGTGGATAATATCACTATAAAATAGTTCTTCAGGCAAAAGCTGGTGTCATAAATCACTTTTTGAGTCGATCTGCTAAGCGGCTTGAAGCTAAATTAGTAAAGAAATTGAAGAGTTGAGGCAGTGTGCAGCCATCATTTATAGGGTTGCAGAGGGCGAGCTTATCCTGGAGTGAATAATATCACTATAAAATAGTTCTTCAGGCAAAAGCTGGTTTCACAAATCACTTTTTGAGTCCATCCGCTAAGGGGCTTGACGCTAAATTAGTAAAGAAATTGAAGAGTTGAGGCAGTGTTCAGCCATCATTTATATGGGTGCAGAGGGCGAGCTTATCCTGGAGTGAATAATATCACTATAAAATAGTTCTTCAGGCAAAAGCTGGTTTCACAAATCACTTTTTGAGTCCATCCGCTAAGGGACTTTACGCTAAATTAGTAAAGAAATTGAAGAGTTGAGGCAGTGTGCAGCCATCATTTATAGGGGTGCAGAGGGCGAGCTTATCCTGGAGTGAATAATATCACTATAAAATAGTTCTTCAGGCAAAAGCTGGTTTCATAAACCACTTTTTGAGTCGATCTGCTAAGCGGCTTGAAGCTAAATTAGTAAAGAAATTGTAGAGTTGAGGCAGTGTGCAGCCATCATTTATAGGGGTGCAGAGGACAAGCTTATACTGGAGTGAATAATATCACTATAAAATAGTTCTTCAGGCAAAAGCTGGTTTCATAAATCACTTTTTGAGTCGATCTGCTAAGCGGCAGGAAGCTAAATTAGTAAAGAAATTGAAGAGTTGAGGCAGTGTGCAGCCATCATTTATAGGGGTGCAGAGGACAAGCTTATCCTGGAGTGAATAATATCACTATAAAGGCTACTTAGGGGAGTCATATGTATTTTCATTGTCTTATTCCATGTTCCGAAAAATCTGACTTTTTTCTATGAGAATTTTTTACAAGCACAGGGTTTTGGATTGACCTAATGTCTATTAACGTCAATAGTAGGGGAAGTGGGGGTGTCGACCTTTTAGAAAACACATTCTTGAAAAGTAATGTGGGTCGACTTGACTAGGGTTCATTTTCTTCATAGAACGTACTCTAAATATGAAGGGGGTCGGCTCTGCAAAATAATATTTCGAGCAAAAATGGGATCTTTGTAAAAGAGTTATGAGAAATGCTAATCTGCTCAGTATTTATTACTAAATCAGTAAACCTTTTAGTTTTTTAGAATGAGCCTAAGAGTGAACAAGAATTTAATATTGGGCCTCTGAACTTATTTAAAAGTCTGAAATGAACAGTGGTAAAAAAAAATTTCAAATGAAGCTTCATCGCTTGTTTTATTCATAACGCGATCATATCGTGCGAGAATGTCTTTAATTTTGCTTCTACGCTTGAAGATGGAGAACTGTCTGAATTTATTTTGGTATAAACCTTATTTGAAAAAAAAATTACCTTTGGTAGCGAACAAGATTTTTTCGTTGTGTTTGTAGCATATGTTACCATGCTGTAGCTTACTACCTGTCCAGGTTAATGGAGAATGTCTTTAATTTTGCTTCTACGCTTGAAGATGGAGAACTGTCTGAATTTATTTTGGTATAAACCTTATTTGAAAAAAAAATTACCTTTGGTAGCGAACAAGATTTTGTCGTTGTGTTTGTAGCATATGTTATTATGCTGCAGCTTATTACCTGTCCAGGTTTTTGGTATGCTGTTTTCTGCAGTCCTACGGTTCAGTGTAAGACGAAAATTTTGCTATCTATCGATTTAAATTTTTGAATTTACTTATTTTTTTTGTACGTTTAGATCATTTTCTAAGAAAAAGATCAAGTGATAGGCTGGGTAAATGGGTAAGTGATGAAGCTGGGTAAATGGGAAGCTTCTTGCTGGGTAAATGGATAGATCTGAAACTAATGAATCGAGTAACATAAATATATCAAAATAAACACTTAATTGAACAGACACACTCCGAATATTTCGGCCCCAAGACCGGGAGCCTTTCTCAGCGGAAAAAAGGGGAGAAAATGAAACAAGAAATGTTTTTTTTTTTAAATTAACTTACATCGAAATACAACATACTAAACACGATAAGAAAGAAAAAAAAGAAAAGAAATATAAACAAATTAGTAGGAATCAAAACTCACATATTAAATAACACTTCCATGCACTGGCGTTATTGATAGAAGCAGGGTGAAGTTTGAAAGAAAGAAACGCTAATACTATTTTATACTGATTTTTATTCCGTTAATCAATTGATTCTAATGCTTCTTACTATTCATGAATATAAACAAACCATTACCTTTTTTTTATTTTATCATTTTACCTCCCATTTTGAATTTGTCGCTTGAATTTATAAGTTCTGTGTCAACAAGGGGAAAATGTTTTGTTTTTCTTCAGTCGCCAAAAGATGACAGAACGTTGACATGGTGTCAACATTCTACAAAATTGACAAAAAAGAAACAAATGTTTTACTAATTAATGATTAATTCCTATTGTATATAATTAATAATAATTAATAGTATATAATTAATATATAATTACATTTATAATTAATTAGTATATAATTAATTAATAATTATGCTTGAGTCTGATAGTAGTTTGTGGTTGCTTGGGGTTTTTCAGAGTCGAAATACAGTTTTAAATAATTTTACTACAATTTATTCGTACTGAAATATGCTTTACAAAATTAAAACTAAAATTGTCTCTGCTCAGAGTAGCACAAACTGGTTAAAAACAAATATTTGCAGAAGCAAATGAATTTGTAGGCACAACCCTGGGTATGTTTTGAGAGTAAGGTGTCGACAATATTGTGTATACCATTGTAATTTGTTCCATTTGTTAAATCGCCTTCTAAACCTTACTTCATTTCCAGCTTGTTTGTTTAATGTTCGTATGCAGTATTTTGCTTTTCAGTGTTTTGTTTTTTGCTTTCCTTTTCTATTAGAATTCTATGTTTTTAAATTTGCAATTAAATCAGTTCCGAATGTTGGTTAAATTCCGCTTTTTTGTCTTATTTTTACATTGATTTTCTTTTATTAATTTTTATCTTCATGGACGTGCCTAAAAAATAGTTTTCTCGTAGATTATAGCAATTAAAACAAGATGCTGTATTTCCAGGTCTAAACGGGAATGGTCCGCCGTCGCCAACGTCTAGCCCGACGAAAATCGGCTCCTCTCACTACAGCCAGTCAGCTCAAGCTAGTCCAACGAATACTTTAAGGCATTGGAGGCCTAGGGCCAGAAGTGCTGATGAAAGCTCAAAGAAGGTAAAGATAGTGCTACTGTAATAAGAATAATAATAGCATAATAAAATATAATATAAATAAAGATATACAATACAATTATATACATGAATGAAATATAATATATAAAATAAACAGTGTATTTTTATACATATAATAAATTTAAATATGGAAGTACAATAAATAAATATAAATAGAATTTAATTATAAATAATATTAACATAAGCAATATAAAAATGATAGAAATAAAAATTACGGGAAACCGTTAATAGGGGAAACATGGGCTTAAATGGAATTAAAGACTTTTAGTGGCACTAGCAAGCAAGTGTTATCTACCCTCTTTTCTAGAAATCTGAAAATAACAAAATTGATCAGTGCTCTCTCTTTTTTGGCCATTTTTAAATGTACTACTATTACAACTATAAACAACTCGCAACAGCACCAAGCCGCCTCAGGCCAACACAGCTGTGCACGCTCCTGCTCCATTCCAATCTGTTCAAAGCATCCCTCTTAAAGCCCTCCCAGGAAGTTCCCATTCCCCTTACGACATCCTCCCGTCTCAACTGGGGACGACCTGCTTTTTGCTTGGCCCTAGATGGTTGGCCGAAAAGGACAATTTTTGGCAATCTGTCATCCTTCATCTGCAGAATGTGCCTTAGCCATCTCAACTTTTTTCTCATTATAGCCTAGAAAGTGGGATTGAACCACACTTTTCGTACAGTCTATTGTTTGAAATACGGTCAGTTAGTCGGGTGTCCAAAACAATCAGTAAGCAATTTCTCTGGAAAAAATTTAGCAAATTTTCCTCCGTTTCTCAGAGCGCCCATGCTTCAGAACCATACTTAACCACTGTTATATTTTCAAATATACGGTCTGTATTTTTTAATTTCTCAATGTTTGAACTACCTTAATTTTTAATGTCGCCAACCGTTTTTATCCGTCTTTATCCGTTATATCATTGTGGTTTGAGGCAATTTTGCAGGGGAAAGGCCCCTAAAAGCCCTATTTCTATGTAATTGAGCAAAATTTAGACTTTTTATTCGTGTTTTATAAGTTTTCCTTTCTTTAGAGGAGGGGGTAGGCCTCATCTTCCATACGTAAATTTGAAAAATGAGATCAGCTTTTTGAGGCAATGAAATAACAATTTTTTATGCCACTAAACTGGACAAACCCTGAAAATTGAAATTTAGAAAAAAAAAAAAAAAAATAGGAAAACGGAAAAATAGAAATTTGAAGTCCATTAAATTTAAAGTCTAAATGAAGTCCATTAAATAGAAATTTCCTCAATGTAATGAAATAAGAATCTATTATTACATTATATTTTTTAGTTCAGAAGAGGTGACAAATTCCACTCTTTTCACACAGTCCTGATGCGCTACAAACTTTTTTTTTTTTTTTTTTTTTTTTGTCATTCGTTGTCAATATTTTACAACTTCCCTCAGCGTTCAGAATGTCTTGGTTATTAAATGACCTCATTTCCGTCGACATCTGTTATCGCTTTATGTATGATAGAATCATCGTATTTGTTAAGTTTATGCTTTGTCGGGCTTTTCATGGTATTTACGATTTTTTCCCGCGATTTTCTGTCATTCAATTTAATTAGGCCTTTTCTGGCAAAACCAGGATTTGTTTTCAAAATATTTAGAAATCAAATGATTTCAGATCAGGGCGGTCACTCCTCGGGATTTTCCCCAGTATCTTGAGCTTTTTCTTTGGGGAGGGGCGTCATTTCCCAGAAATCTACGAGGGACGGGGCAATTTTGTTGGTTCGTTTAAATTGTTTCAAGGTAAATACCAATCAAAAGCCAAATTCTATGATTATAACAAAACCAAGGTATTGAGTTAACAATTGTTTTCGAAAGGATTTACTTCCAAAATTTTTGAATCATTTCAGGAGAAGGAGATTTTAGTTTTCATTGAATTTACCCATCATTATTTTATATTTTATGTTCTTTTTTGTCGGATTGCATATTAATTTAACTTTGTCGCATGCTGACCAAAGGTCTGCGTTGCACAGGTACCTTCGGCTTCGGCTGGGAGTGCAATACGTGGTTGGGTGCAAATCACCCGACGCTTCCCGTGTTTTCCCCCCAGATTTCGTCAGGTACCCATTTAGAGCTGGGTTGACTCCGGCTGAGCTTACAGGGTCACACCATTGACCCCCGTTCCATACCAAATAACCAGCGACACCAGGACTCGAACCCCTGACCTCAGGATTTCAAGTCAGGAGCGCTAACCACTCGGTTACGACGGCTCAAAGTTATTTTATGAGGGGATATAAGTTTTTATTGAATGGGTGGTCGTATAAACATCAGGTGGGGCTTATTTGATTTGAAATTGGAAGTTATAGTGCCCTTTTTAAGAGTCAAAATTTTCCCCCAGATTTCTTTAGGTACCCATTTAGAGCTTGGTCGACTCCGGCTGAGCTTACAGGGTCACACCATTGACCCCCGTTCCAAACCAAATAACCGGCGATATCAGGACTCAAACCCCTAACTTCAGGATTTCAAGTCCGGAGCGCTAACCACTCGGTTACGACGGCACGAAGTTATTTTATGAGGGGATATAAGGTTTTTATTGAATGAATGGTCGTATAAACATCAGATGGGGCTTATTTGATTTGAAATTGGAAGTTATAGTGCCCTTTTTAAGAGTCAAAATTTTCCCCCAGATTTCTTCAGGTACCCATTTAGAGCTTGGTCGACTCCGGCTGAGCTTACAGGGTCACACCACTGACCCCCGTTCCATACCAAATAACCGGCGATATCAGGACTCGAACCCCTGACCTCAGGATTTCAATTCCGGAGCGCTAACCACTCGGTTACGACGGCTCAAAGTTATTTTATGAGGGGATATAAGTTTTTATTGAATGGGTGGTCGTATAAACATCAGGTGGGGCTTATTTGATTTGAAATTGGAGGTTATAGTGCCCTTTTTAAGAGTCAAAATTTTCCCCCAGATTTCTTCAGGTACCCATTTAGAGCTTGGTCGACTCCGGCTGAGCTTACAGGGTCACACCACTGACCCCCGTTCCATACCAAATAACCAGCGACACCAGGACTCGAACCCCTGACCTCAGGATTTCAAGTCCGGAGCGCTAACCACCCGGTTACGACGGCTCAAAGTTATTTTATGAGGGGATATAAGTTTTTATTGAATGGGTGGTCGTATAAACATCAGGTGGGGCTTATTTGATTTGAAATTGGAAGTTATAGTGCCCTTTTTAAGAGTCAAAATTTTCCCCCAGATTTCTTCAGGTACCCATTTAGAGCTTGGTCAACTCCGGTTGAGCTTACAGGGTCACACCATTGACCCCCGTTCCATACCAAATAACCAGCGACACCAGGACTCGAACCCCTGACCTCAGGATTTCAAGTCCGGAGCGCTAACCACTCGGTTACGACGGCTCAAAGTTATTTTATGAGGGGATATAAGTTTTTATTGAATGGGTGGTCGTATAAACATCAGGTGGGGCTTATTTGATTTGAAATTGGAAGTTATAGTGCCCTTTTTAAGAGTCAAAATTTTCCCCCAGATTTCTTCAGGTACCCATTTAGAGCTTGGTCGACTCCGGCTGAGCTTACAGGGTCACACCATTGACCCTCGTTCCATACCAAATAACCAGCGACACCAGGACTCGAACCCCTGACCTCAGGATTTCAAGTCCGGAGCGCTAACCACTCGGTTACGACGGCTCAAAGTTATTTTATGAGGGGATATAAGTTTTTATTGAATGGGTGGTCGTATAAACATCAGGTGGGGCTTATTTGATTTGAAATTGGAAGTTATAGTGCCCTTTTTAAGAGTCAAAATTTTCCCCCAGATTTCTTCAGGTACCCATTTAGAGCTTGGTCGACTCCAGCTGAGCTTACAGGGTCACACCATTGACCCCCGTTCCAAACCAAATAACCAGCGATATCAGGACTCGAACCCCTAACCTCAGGATTTCAAGTGCGGGTTGCATATTTACCATATTAATTAATTTTCTGTCATTTTCATGCTTCTCGTGATATTTACTATTTTTTATATAATTTCCTGTAATTTTGTGTCTAATTTCTGGACCATTTCTGGCATAGCAAGGATTTGGTTCGAAAAGGGATTCAAATCATTTCAGGGCAGGGAGTTTAGATGCCAGAGTTGCCACCCCTAGTCATTTATTACATTTTGTTCGTGATTTTTTACTCTATAAACAAACAAAAAATCAGCACACAAATCACTAGATTATTGAAGAAAATCACAAAATCAACATCAGAATCACTAAAATCTAGTGATTTTTTTCATCGGGTGGCAACAATGTTAGATGCCATTATTTTAGGATCTATTGTTTTTATCCATCATCGTTTGTAGCTTTTCTTTGTTGATTCGTAGGTTGCTGTTAATTAAATAATCCTGTTAATTAACCCTATTAGTTAATTTTATAATTTTTGTTGTTGATCTCCTGACTTTAAGATTTCTTCTATAATTTCATGTAGCCCGTGTGTAATTAGCCCGTTTCAGGCTTCTTTTTTCCCAAATTTATTTGTTTTTTCCCCAATCTTTTTATTCCTTCTCAAAGTTTTCTTTAATGTTTGCTTTTTCTCCCCCATTCTACAGACAGAACAGTTTGTCAGCCGAAAATCAGCCTTCCCTTTTTTTTACTATATGCAGTCTTTTTAACTATATTTTTACTATATGCAGTCTTTTTACTATATGCAGTCTTTTTAACTATATTTTTACTATATGCAGTCTTTTTACTATATGCAGTCTTTTTAATTATATTTTTACTATTTGCAGTCTTTTTACTATATGCAGTCTTTTTAACTATATTTTAGTTAAAAACTGTTGGATCCAATCGAGCTGACGATCTTTGTTGATTCATATGAATCACAGGGACGAAATTCCATTTCCGTTCCCTCGCCCCTCCCATCAGCATACGAGTTGCCACCAACAAGAGCTTGGGAATTTCTAGTTTCCGCTTGTATCTTCGTTCCAATGTTAGTAAAATGATCACCAAACTTGTCACACAACTCTTGTCTATCCTCTACAATCACTCCTTCGATTTCAATTCGAGGGTCTTGAGTTCTCCGAGGCTCGCTAACCAGTTCATTAATAACTTTCCAAGTTCTTTTCAGATCTGATTTATTTTCCTCAAAAAGTGCCGAGTAATATTGTTTCTTTTTGTTTCCTTTTCAGTGAGTTCGCCATATTCCGAAGCTGTTTAAAATGAGCATTATCTTCCTCCTTTGAAGATCTCAGATAATCCTGAAACGCACCGTCACGCTGTTCATATTAGTTAACTAGCTCTTCATCGGCCCATGGTTTTCTCGGCATATTTGGTCTCTATCTGAGTGTCTTTAGCGGACAAGTTTTATCATATGCAGTAGTTATGATGCTACTAAATTGCTCAAAAGCTTCACAGGGGTCATTCTGGTTCAATACAGATTCAAAACATGTTGCACTTATTTCTTCTTTAAACTTCCAAATGTTTTCAGGCTTAATCTCTCGAACAATTTTTTTTTTTTGCTTTTTCCGACGTGACACTTGTAAATCTAAACTAAATACCACTGGAAAATGATCAGATGCCGAATTCACTACAATATTAGAAAACGCCTTTCGGATATACTTTGAAGAGACAAACACATTGTCAATCAGGGTAGCAGAGTGGTCCGTGGTCCTAGTAGGAATTGTTACAGTGGGAAAAAGATCAGTAGAAACCATAAAATTTAAAAAATCTAAATTAAAACTACCTGTAGATAAAAGATCAAAATTAAAATCACCCATACATATTAACTCTTGCTGTGACTTCTGAACTATCATTAGAAGACTTTGGAAACCTTCTGTGAATTCCTCATACGACACACTTGGAGGTTTATAAACAACTTTCAAATCTTCACCTGGTAATTGCTTCACATCGTTGAAAACTAGGATATCTAGAAGCTTTTCTTGTTCAAAATCATCTATTCTACTTTCCAACTGTTCCACGCGATTTTCCAGCCCTTGAACTTCTGCTTTCAAACTTTTGTATGACTGTAATATGCTCTGAAACTTTGGTGAAAACTCAAGGGACACTGAGGCATAGATTTCACTAATTATCGTCTCGCACGATTGCTTTAGGGAATCCCCACTTTTCTGTTGTTTATCCTTGCACTTTTCTAAAACCTTCTCAGTAATTAATTCCATCATTGATTTTTGTGTTCTTGCATTCTCATCCTCGCTAGCAAAAATTCTCTCCAACAGCTGAGATGACGAGCTCGCTGGCTCGTTGATTTCAAGTCCAGCGTACGATTTACTTTGTTTGTAGATTTCGGGAGAATTTTTAGCTTCTTCAAATGCAAGCTTGGCTCCTTTTCCCGTTTTTTGCGACGTTTTTCCCGTTATATTATCCCGTTTTTCCTCCTTTTCCCGTTTTTCCCGTTTTTTCTTTTTCCTTTATATTATCTTCATACGATACTAAACTTTTTTCAGTGAGCCTAATTTCCTTGTGATCTCCTTAGCAGAAAACAATGAAGTTTTCTCGGCCTTTGCTATCTTTAACGATCCGCAGGACTCTGACTGGCCATAACGGGAATCCTTGGAAATGAGCTAGGGCTAAATCAAACTTTTTAAAGGGCATCTTGAAGACACAATGAGAAAAAGTTCAAAATCACTTATCTTTTACTGAGCAGGCCCACGGATGGCATTGGCGATGACCTTCGTGGCTGGTGGCCCGATGGACCGTGGAGACCTGCAAACGTTTATTCCATCGTACTCTGGCATCCACAGCAACAGTTATAATATTATCCAATTATCCAAAGCAAATTTTTCTCTGCTCTATACAGTATTGTACACAATTTCACTTGTTGCGCAATGAAATAAATATCTAAACAATAGTCCTCTTTGAAAACTGGCTAAACAATATAAACTGGTTTAGATCTTAATAGGTCAAAGACTGAAACAAGACAAGACACAAGATATGCAGTCTTTTTAACTATATTTTTACTATATGCAGTCTTTTTAACTATGTTTTTACTATATGCAGTCTTTTTACTATATGCAATCTTTTTAACTATATTTTTACTATATGCAGTCTTTTTACTGTATGCAGTCTTTTTAAACTATTCAATGTTTCATATAGATATTAATATAGTCCATAAATGTTTCTTAATTCTTCCAAGTACCATCTTTTCTTCTTATTTTCACCTAAAAACCAATGTTCTGAATGCTGACTTTTTTCCTTCTTGATTTCAGGTTCGGTCATCTAGGGAATCAATTGAGGACTGGGAGATTCTTGCAGATGAAATTCTCATAGGCCCACGGATAGGTTCAGGGTCTTTCGGGACTGTATATAGGGGACATTGGCACGGTCCAGTTGCTGTGAAGACACTCAATGTTAGGGATCCAACTCCGGCACAATTACAGGCTTTCAAGAATGAAGTGTCTGTCCTCCGCAAAACAAGGTCTCGCTCTTCTGTTCTTTTTTATTAGTCTCTCTCTCTCTCTCTCTCTCTCTCTCTCTCTCTCCTCTCTCTCTTCTCTCTCTCTCTCTCTCTCTCTCTCCTCTCTCTCTCTCTCTCTCTCTCTCTCTCTCTCTCTCTCCTCTCTCTCTCTCTCTCTCTCCTCTCTCTCTCTCTCTCTCTCTCTCTCTCTCTCTCTCTCTCTCTCTCTCTCTCTCTCTCTCCTCTCTCTCTCTCTCTCTCTCTCTCTCTCTCTCTCTCTCTCTCTCTCTCTCTCTCTCTCTCTCCTCTCTCTCTCTCTCCTCTCTCTCTCTCTCTCTCTCCATCTATTTCTCTCTCTTCCTTCCTCCCTCCCTCTTTCTCTTCTTCGTTCTCAGTCTCTTTGTCGTTCTTTCCGATATATGCATGCTGCTAGGCAATGACGTATCCTGTTTGGGGACGGGTTGAGGTTTAGCGCGTTAGAATCCCCCGAAATTTTGTCCGACTCATAAAAACGTACCAAAGATGTGAAACAAATTTATAATGCCTTTTTAAAGTTCCTTGTCAAAAAGAAAGAAAAATCTCCCCGAACAAAAATCCTAGATACGCCCTTGCTCCTGGGTCAGTACGAGTTGGTAAAAAATAAAAGAAAAAAAAAATATAAAGAAGAACAGTGCTATGGAGATCTTAAATAGCGACGAAAACCACACTGCCTTTCCATTATAAACAATAAGTAGAATAATAGGGAAAATTTTTATATACAGTGGAAAGCAACTTTAAATGAATATTTCGACCCTATATCCAAGGGCCGTCCTCAGCAAACCAAATGAAGGAAAAACCAATATAGAGATCTTTTTATTTTTTGTTTTGCTGACATTAAAAAGTTATCAAGTAGCCCAGGGCATTTGCACCATCTGTGTACATCACTCCCTGAATGGAATTTTCTGCTCAAAGTCAAAAATGGCAACTACTACCAAGCTACTTCCCTCTATTTAGGTAACCTACAGAGTTGACGAAAAAGTCTTAAGACTGTATATCATTTGACAGATGTCAAACATCAGATGACATCAGATGACAGATGTCCGCCCATGTCAAACTACACATCCGGCACTTTCCTCGGCACTAGGCACGGATCGAGAGTGCCATCCGCACGTGGACGTCATCTTGTCTGACACTTAGCAACAGGTGGCAACTAGCAACTTTTCTCTGGAAAAAATAGCCTGTGGGGGGCGTCTAAAATATGAAACAGAGGCAAAAGTTGCAATTCCCACTACGATACCGAAGCTGAAATTTAAAGACTTTCTAAATAGACCTCTTTCTAAATTTTCTTTCTTTCATACCTCTTTCTAAAAACTTTGTAAATAAAAATTGAAATTGTTTTTAAATTAACCATAACCTTCTCGAAAAAGTGGAAAACTGAAATTATTTTAAGGTTCAATTTAACAAGGGTTAAGTTCCGAATAAGTCAAGAAAATAATATTGTATTCTTGCAATTATGACTGATTTTTTTTTTTTTTTTTTTTTTTTTGAGATATAAATGGAAACAAAACCGTTTTCTATTAGCTGTTATATTTGTTTTGGTACACAAGTGGGGCTGTAATTTGACCTTTTTTTTTCATTTTAATCAATTTTTAGCTATGGTATAAATAACAATTTTCTAAAATGCTGTAATTTTTCACTTGATTTTATAATTTGTTTTAGTAACACTGAGTGAGTCTTAATATTAGCTATTTCCACTCTTATCTATTTCCCGTTGGAAATAGCTAAGATGAAAATAGTTAATTCAAAATAGGAAAAAAATACTCTCTATCCATAGCGTATCCTTTTTTTAATTTATCCCTTTTTAAACTGCCCTCCTCTTAATTTTTCTTTCCTTTTTTTCTAGACTCGATATTTATATTCGATGCTTTGTTTGGGTGCGTTTCTGTCGGTCTGTTGTCCTCGGTTATTGTATGCTTGTGTTTTTCAATAAATCGTTGCTTTATTTGATTTGAAAAACTGCATCTTCATATACAAGATAAAAAAAAGACCACATTGTCGTAAACCATAAATGACGTCATAGTAAAATTTTGATTCGATCTGTTTTAAAATAATTAATTTTGGTTACTATGGGCAGAGGTTCGTCCTTTACTTCTCCTGGAGACTGGGTATTGAAGGCCCAATTTTAGTGAGGTTTTAGACAAGAAACATATTTCGTATTCTGTGATTTTGATAATGAAGCGAGCTTTTGACGCTCAGACCTTAGTAGAGCTGTATTTGACTTTACTGTAGTCAAGCCAATTGTCGTAGTTCAGGGTTCGAACGCACTTCTAGCAAATAGAAACTATGAAAAATGTTGAGAAATGGTACTAAAAAGTCTTTTGGGGCTCTTTTTTTGCTTCACTATCCAAAATAAAAACGAAATCCAGAATCAAGAAAATAAGTGAAAAAACAAACTGTAATTGTAAAAACAAAACTACAGAAATAAAACTATCCTGGAAAGAAAAAACTAAAACTATCCTAAAAAGAAGAAACTGAAACTATACTATAAAAGGGAAAACTAGCTTTTGGAAGTAACCTTAACAGAAGAGAGAAAAGATATAGTAAAGACAGCGATGATAATAATATTAAAATCATTTTTAACCGTTCATTATAAAAAATTTAATGCCGTAGACTTATTGAATCCCCCTCTAAATTTTGATAAGCTGAAGCAACCTTTTTATTATGGATTTTACAATCCCTTATGTCTCAAAATTACTCCCAAAAACATCATTCTTCCTATTTTTAAATTTTTATCTCAAAGCCTTTTATAACACACCTTCTTTGTTTTTCCCTTGTTTTTCCTTTTATTCTTTGTTGTTCATCCTTTGTTTTTCCTTGTATATACGTAAGCTATTGGGGTAGCATTAATCTTGGGACATCTTTTTTCACTTTCGTCCTGTACATTTTTTGTTTGTTTCAGAGTTGACGAAAAAGACCAATACTTATTTATTTTCATTCAGCCAAAACAGTACAATTTCGCTCTGATTTATTATCTTATCTATCTTCTTTGTTTTTCCCTTGTTTTTCCTTGTATATAAGCTATTGGGGTAGCATTAATCTTGGGACATCTTTTTTCACTTTCGTCCTGTACATTTTTTGTTTGTTTCAGAGTTGACGAAAAAGACCAATACTTATTTATTTTCATTCAGCCAAAACAGTACAATTTCGCTCTGATTTATTATCTTATCTATCTTCTTTGTTTTTCCCTTGTTTTTCCTTGTATATAAGCTATTGGGGTAGCATTAATCTTGGGACATCTTTTTTCACTTTCGTCCTGTACATTTTTTGTTTGTTTCAGAGTTGACGAAAAAGACCAATACTTATTTATTTTCATTCAGCCAAAACAGTACAATTTCGCTCTGATTTATTATCTTATCTATCTTCTTTGTTTTTCCCTTGTTTTTCCTTGTATATAAGCTATTGGGGTAGCATTAATCTTGGGACATCTTTTTTCACTTTCGTCCTGTACATTTTCTGTTTATTTCAGAGTTGACGAAAAAGATTAATGCTACTAATTTATACCTATTTACTTACTACCCCTTTTGCCCCCCCCCTCAATAAAAATACTGGAGGTTCGACCCTGGAGTGCAGTAGAGACATGAGTCGTTTGGTACCCCCCCCCCCTCGAAATTATTATCGACTCGTAAAAAAAGTAACAAAAAATGCATATAAACAAATTGTTGGTACGTTTTCAAAGATTGACATTCGGCCGAAAAAGGACGATTTCGCCCTGATTTATTGTAGTTTTTTTGTTTACAGGCACGTCAATGTACTGCTGTTCATGGGATGCGTTTCCAAGCCTCAGCTTGCTATTGTAACACAATGGTGTGAAGGCTCTAGTCTCTATAAGCATCTTCATGTTAATGAAACTAAATTTGAACTGTTACAGTTAATAGATGTTGCTAGACAAACTGCGCAAGGCATGGAGTAAGTGGATTTTTTTTCCTATTTAAGCTTCACTTAACAAGGTAAAGTATGGTTTGAAGCGTGGGTGCTTTGAAAAACGGATGAGGATTTGTTAAATGTTTTCCAGAGAAACTGCCTACGGATTGTTTTGGGTACCCATGTGACTGACTGTATCTCAAACAGTTTACGAACAATTTGATTCAATCCCCCTTTCTTGGGCTATAATGAGAGAATGGATGAGATGGCTATACGAACAATTTGGTTCAATCCCGCTTTCTTGGGCTATAATGAGAGAAAGGATGAGATGGCTATACGAACAATCTGGTTCAATCCCGCTTTCTTGGGCTATGATGAGAGAAATGATGAGATGGCTATACGAACAATTTGGTTCAATCCCGATTTCTTGGGCTATAATGAGAGAAAGGGTGAGATGACTATACGCACAGTTTGGTTCAATCCCGCTTTCTTGGGCTAAAATGAGAAAAAGGATGAGACGGCTATACGAACAGTTTGGTTCAATCCCCCTTTCTTGGGCTATAATGAGAAAAAGGATGAGATGGCTATACGAACAATTTGGTTCAATCCCGCTTTCTTGGGCTATAATGAGAGAAAGGATGAGATGGCTATACGAACAATTTGGTTCAATCCTGCTTTCTTGGGCTATAATGAGAGAAAGGATGAGATGGCTATACGAATAATTTGGTTCAATCCCGCTTTCTTGGGCTATAATGAGAGAAAGAATGAGATGGCTATACGAATAATTTGGTTCAATCCCTCTTTCTTGGGCTAAAATGAGAGAAAGGATGAGATGGCTATACGAACAATTTGGTTCAATCCCGCTTTCTTGGGCTATAATGAGAGAAAGAATGAGATGGCTATACGAATAATTTGGTTCAATCCCTCTTTCTTGGGCTAAAATGAGAGAAAGGATGAGATGGCTATACGAACAATTTGGTTCAATCCCGCTTTTTTGGGCTAAAATGAGAGAAAGGATGAGATGGCTATACGAACAGTTTGGTTCAATCCCCCCTTCTTGGGCTATAATGAGAAAAAGGATGAGATGGCTATACGAATAATTTGGTTCAATCCCGCTTTCTTGGGCTATAATGAGAGAAAGAATGAGATGGCTATGCGAATAATTTGGTTCAATCCCTCTTTCTTGGGCTAAAATGAGAGAAAGGATGAGATGGCTATACGAACAATTTGGTTCAATCCCGCTTTCTTGGGCTATAATGAGAGAAAGAATGAGATGGCTATACGAATAATTTGGTTCAATCCCTCTTTCTTGGGCTAAAATGAGAGAAAGGATGAGATGGCTATACGAACAATTTGGTTCAATCCCGCTTTTTTGGGCTAAAATGAGAGAAAGGATGAGATGGCTATACGAACAATTTGATTCAATCCCCCTTTCTTGGGCTATAATGAGAGGAAGGATGAGATGGCTATACGAATAATTTGGTTCAATCCCGCTTTCTTGGGCTAAAATGAGAGAAAGGATGAGACGGCTATACGAACAGTTTGGTTCAATCCCGCTTTCTTGGGGTATAATGACAGAAAGGATGAGATGGCTTGGACTTGTTCTGCGGATAAAGGATGAAAGGCTGGCAAAGATTGTCCTTGTCGGCCAACCGTTTAGGGCCAAACGAAAAGCAGTTCGTCCCTGAATGGGGCGAAGGATGTCGTAAAAAAAAATTAAGGGAAATGGAAACTTCTTGGCAGTGTGTAAATAAGAAAACTTTGAATATATTGGAATGGAGGAGGAGCGTGCGCATCAGCATTCGAATCAGGTGGCTTGGACTGCAGGGAGCTAGTAGTATTAGTAGTAGTCTTTTACTCTTCTTATATTATTTTTTCTTCTTTTAATTTTAGTTTTTTTTTTTACTTTTTCTTTTTTATAAGGATCTTATCAATCACTTTATGATATATGTCTGGTTAATCATCAATTAATTTAACACGTTTTTTGCTCTTCTAGTTTGTATATACTAATTTCTTAGACTGTCTCCCCGTTTATAGTTAAAATGGACTCTTAATTAAGGGGGTGAAAAAGTATATGTGCTAATAAAAGCTGGAATGCTTCGATAATGCATTCGAAAAATCTAATTTTAAAGTCGAAAATCCTTGGAACTAAAATAAACCAAATTTGAATATATGATTAATTATATTTATTAATCTATTATATTTATATACCTTTTAATTATATAATTCTTTAGCCGACACTTCCTATCCATTTTTGGTTAAAACGAAGTAAAATACATTATATATATATATATATATATATATATATATATATATATATATATATATATATATATATATATATATATATATATATAATATATATATATATATATATATATTATATATATATATATATATATATATATATATATATATATATATATATATATATATATATATATATATACGCGGCAGGCTTCTATATATAGATTCTCAATGTCACTTGTCTTCTAAACGCAGACAATCTGAGCCTTTTCTTGATGTCATGACGTCCAAATGGACCTTAAATTAGAAGTGGTGCCTTTGTAAAATTCCATTTTTTATTTATTTTTTTTTTAGCTTTAACCTCTGCCTCGGCTAGGACCTTTAACTTCTGCCTCGGCTAGTGTTTTGTCATTATGGAAGACATATCGCCGAACCTTTGTTTGTTTTTTTTTAATTGTTCAGGTGGTGAGACAAAAACTTATTTTTCTTCCAACGATTTATCTCGTCCAGGTTTTTGATTTTCAAAGGTATGGAAGGCATTGACAACCACCTTTGCTTCTTTTTATTGTTCAGGTGGTGAAACAAAAACTTCTTCTTTTGCCTTGGCTTGTATTTTATCATTATGAAAGACATATCTCCGAACCTTTGTTTCTTTTAATTGTTCAGGAACACTTCTCTTCCTTCCAACGATTTATCTAGTCCATATTTTTGATTTTCAAAGGCATGGTAGGCATTGATGACCTTATCCATATCAAAATACAAAACCCAACCATCATCGCTATCATTTTCAATTGGTTTGGTTCATTTTACCTCGGCTTATCTTTCGTCATTATGAAATACATATCGCCGAACCTTTGTTTTTTTTTAACAAGGTATGGTAGGCATTGATGACCTTATCCATGTCAAAATCTCAAACCCATTCATCATCGCTATCTTTTCCTATTTTGACACGTTTTGATTCTCGCTGTCCAGGTTGATTTTCATTGATCCGCTCACATGTTCGGTGTCGCATGTCTTCTAACCGCATGTGTCTTTGCTCTCCATTTTAATTTTTGGCTTGTTCACATGCTCGGTCTCGCATGTCTTCTAACTGTATTTGTCTTTGCTCTTCATTTTTATTTTCGACACACCGCCGTTTTTCTTAAGTGTGACTGTCTTTGCTCTTCATTTTCATTTTTAACACTAATTGTCGTTTTCGCATATCTTCTAACCGCCCGTGTCTTTCCTCTACATTTATGACACGTTTTTGGATTTTAATTACTTCAGACAATTTAGCAATGACCTTTGCTTTAGCTGTCCGTATTTGTGATGTCGTAATTGATGGTCCAGATTGTCGAACTTCGCATCTTATCACGTTTGATAGTTCAAGTGTTGGTTCCAAAGAATCATCATTTATAGTAACTGCAACTGCAAATTTTTGTTTTTTGGGCCCTCCAACAGATATTATATTTATAAATAACTGTTGCGTCGGAAACTCAACAAGCTTGTTTATGCTATGCATGACATCATGTAAGAAATGCTTATATGATGTACTAACATAGTACATGATGTCATTTGCAAAAACGAAAATTAAGGCTCTTAACGAATTTCCTCAGACTTCTGAGCTATCTAAATCGTGTTTTTTATGCGAGAATATCCCAAGATACCAATTTTCCCGAATAAAATATGGAGTCGTTTTCGAGAACACACATACATACATACATACACAATTATTGGCTCACATATAAAGAGAGTATATATTTGTGGGTATATAATATAATAACGGGTAAATTTGTAATTAAGACAATTTGAAAATATATATACTAATAAAAGCCGGAATACTTCGGCTACACGTAGGTTATGTGTGAAGAATTAGATTTTTTTTTTTAACACAATTTTTTTTTATTACTCTACTACTACTATCTACTATCTAAACTATTTATGATATCTAAATTAGTGTGTCTTTATTTTAATATTTACGAATAGAAAAACATAACCAAACTAGGGGTATTGAGGGGAAATATCACATTGGGTATTTGCTGGCCAAGAGGATTGAACAAAAAAAAAATACCGAAAAGTTATTACCGCAATTTAGCGTTTGCTAAACTGGAGTCGTATACCTCTCTTTGATTTAAAAAGCTCTTTTAATTTTTACTGCACATCGCCATATTACTTGTGACCCTATTCAAAGAGTATGGATAACTTATCAGAGCGAAAACTGGCGGCAGCGTCGACAATAAAAACTGCCAGCGTCATCTGGCGTTTGGCGACTTTTGGTATTTTCAAGCTCTAAATTGACGATCCCATTATTTAGTTTGCTGCCTTCATTGATCCAGACCCCCCCATAGAGAAGAAACTGTTTGTAGACAATCGGAAGGATAAAAGCTATGATGGAGGGGGGGGGGTAAAAACTTTAAATGGGTGTGAGTGAAGTCTAAGTTGGGGACTTTGATCAAGCCACACTGAAGATTAATTAGAATGAATCACATGAGCTTCAGGATCAGCAACTAGGACAAAAAAGTTGCTCATGAACAGATGTTCTTTGCTATTTTAAAGAAAGTCGTTGAGCGAGGCTAATTTAACGTTCAGCAATCGAGCTCAAATATTAAATCTTGAAAACTTCTGATTGTCTTTTAGTCTTATTCGCCTAGTGAATAATACTAGTAATATTATTACTCGCTAGTAATATCGTCTTATTCACTAGCAGTACACTAGTGAATAAGATAGTCTTTATTCGCCTAAGTAAACTGATATAAAATAACTAATAAGATATATAAACTATTATAATAATATATATTATGTTATAAATAATATGTATAAAAAATAACAATAACTAATAAATAATATTAATCGTATAAATAATAACTAATAAACTACTAATATAAAAGACAGTTTGTCTGGAAAGCAATTGTTTACTTTGGGCTTGATTGAAGTAGAAGTATAGCAAAGATGTTGTGCAAAAGAAGGCAAATTGCTTATTGAGTTTTCTTTTTTTAGTTATTTACATGCCAAAAATATTATCCATAGAGATCTGAAGAGTAATAATATTTTCCTGCACGATGATTGGACAGTCAAGATAGGGGATTTTGGTCTAGCGACTGTGAAGACTAGATGGGCCGGATCACACCAGTTTCAGCAGCCTTCAGGTTCGTTTTTCTTTTAAGTAAGGGGTAATATGCCTATTCAAAGCCAAAGGACTTATTTCAAGTAACTTGCTTTTTTTTCTATACAAAAAGTTTTTCTTATAAACAAATTAACAAATAAATCGAATTTTATAAACTTATATGTGTAAACATCACCCTTTAAAAAACCCTACTTAATCACTCACCATCCTTAAGAGGTAAAGGAGTAAATCCAGCACAGTCTTTTTTACATTGCTGAGATATCCTGACTTTTCTAGAATGCAGCGGATTCCAAAATATAGATTCAAACAGATTCAAAAATCCATAACATGACTCAAATAGATGAAAACAGTTTTGACCCTCTTGGGGGTGGGGAATGTGGTTAGAGGTTGTTTTTTTGGAGAGGAGGTGTATTATAGGTAAGTATTTTCTTGTTAGGGTGGGAGGTTCCTTTGAGTTAATCATAGCGATGGCAGAATACACCACCCCCCAACCCTTGAGTACAGTTACAATAGGCTAGTTATAGGGTGTAAATATTTTCACTGCAACTTTATATAGAGGCAATCCAAGTACAACTGTCTTAAGTATTTCGGATTATTATAGAAGTCTTAAATTGATAAAGTAAATTTTTGCTTTGGAGCCAGCAAAGTTTATAAAAACCTGCAAACTAAAGTTTGGCTCCTAAGAATATTAAATTAAAAAAAAAAGTTTTTTCAGCTGAAAGTAGGGAGCAACATGAAGACTTAAAACGAACAGAAATTATTACGTATATGAAGGGGATAGCCCCCTCCTCCACACCTCGCTCTTTACGTTAAAGTTTTTTAGTACTTTTAAAAAAGCTTCCTATTGTTCTAACTAAACGACCTTTGTGTTTCAGGGGTCGTTCTTAAAGAATTTGGACAAAATTTAAACTAGCCTAAAGAGCGAGATGTTGAGGAGGGGCCAATCCCCTTCATATACGTAATAATTTCTGTTCATTTTAAGTTTTAATGTTACTCCTTACTTTCAGTTGAAAAAACTTGTTTTTTTTTATTTAATTTCTGAACGTTTTTAAGTAAAGCCAGGAAATCTGGCCCCACTTCCACGGAGAAATCCCCCTCCCCACGAAAATACCCTATAGAAAATTCAATCCCGGTGAAAATTTACCCCGGACAATTACCCTTAACAACTCCATGCGTAAAATTGAGACGGAAAAGAAAAAGCAAGACATTTAAAAATAATTTTGTGTAGGAATTCTGGAAAATTCCCCCACTGTATAATTTTCCCTGACAAGTCTACCCCTGGAAATTTCCCTTCCCATACGAAGTTCCCCCGTGGAAAAACCACGAGCAAAAAATTTGCCCCCTCACCCACCCAAAAATGTATACATTCTTCACAATAACAAATACTGTGTGTAAAAAATGGGCAAATTCCGTGACTTAAAGACCTTTTCCCTGGGGCTGTGGGGTGTTATATCCAAAAGTATAGTTACTGGGCCTTTCAACTATGATGAACCAAATGGCTATCTCAAAATTTTGATCGGAAAACACTGGGAAAAAGAGGTGGGGGAGGGGGCCAGGGTGCCCTCCAATCTTTTTGGTTACTTGAAAATGGTGCTAGAACTTTTAATTCCCGTTTGAAGAAGCCCTCTCACGATATTCTAGACCACTGGGTCGATACGATCACCCATGGAAAAAAAAAACCGAAAAAAACAAACAAACGAAAAACGTGCAACCGTGACATTTATGCAGATAGGAGCTTGAAACCACTACAAGAGGGTTTTCTGATACGCTGAATCTGATGGTGTGATTTTCATTAAGATTCTGATACTTATAGGGAGTGTTTCCCCCTTTTCTTCAAAATCTGGCAAATTTTCTCAGGCTTGTAGCCTTTAATTGGTAAGACTAAACTTAATATTTAAAATCAGCATAATACAATTATATATTTAAAGTCAGCATAATAAGTCGATTCTTTTGATATATCTACTGATATTAAAATTCCGTTTTTTAGAGTTTTGGTTACTATTGAGCCGGGTCGCTCCTTACTTACAGTTTGTTACCACGAACTGTTTGATTTGAAACTAAAAAAAAAAAAAAAAATGAAATTTGGCTTTAGTGTCGGAAAGAAAAAAACACCCGTGATATCAAAAATATCAGTGATATCGATGATGTGATATCAATGATATCACGTGATATCAGTGATATCAGTGATATCAATCTGATGATGTCAGGAATGTCACCAACTTGATTTTCCTTTCTTTTTTTTTGGCTCTCATAGGGGTTATGGTGATGTAAGATAAAATTTGCATAATTTCCTCCTCACCACTGTCTGATGCTGAAAAAAGAATAGCCTAAAAGAATTCATATCATCTGAGACAGACCCTAATTTAGACAAAAACATTTCAGTATCCCTAGTATAAAACCTAATTAATCCGGGTTGCAGCGGTAGGTAGCAACCTTGTATCAGACGATCATTTCCCATACTAAGAAATACAATAGCCTATAACTCTTACATATAAAGCCGGATCGATACACAACCTACAGCATTAGAATTGCCTTGTCCAAAACTTCTGTATAGGAAATTTGCAGCTCCTTCGCTTGAATAACGAGGAAAATATCTATTGGCTTGAGAAGCAAGAAAAGTGGCAGCATGCACGATATTTTGTATCGACGGCATCTTTTTTTCCTTTTTCCTCCGCAGCTAGCGGGGCTCTGGAACATCATAGAGAGCTGTTTAATGGCCTATTTTAAAGTAAATTGATTTATTTAAAAAAAAAATTGTTTAATTGACAAAAAAAAATAAAATATATTTTTACCAAAAAAAAAAACTCGTGTACCTGATCGTGGTTGCAGCAATAGCTGCAATCTAATAAAAAGCAAACATGGCCAATAGTAACCAAACAAAATAGCCTAAAATTCAAAAGGATTGATAGAGTCAAGGAGGCACACTTGTGCCTCTTTAAAGAGGCGACCCACAACAATGATAAGCAATTTCCAGTCCTAGCGATCGCAGAGAGACGGCGGTGTAGCCTCGCATTTTGTAGCCTAAGCTCAAACTAAGAAACATGCAAAATTTCACCCCCCTCCGACTTTATCTTCATGGGGGAAAGTGGGCCAGAAGTTTCAACCCTCCCACCACAGCCCCCCTTTAACGTTGTCCGATCGGGCTGAAATTTAGAGGATAAGCTTTCCTAGGGCCTGGGAGCTTATCCTCAAAATTTCAGCTCAAGCCGATCACTCTTTTCCTGTTTTCCAAAAACCAAATATAGCCACTTAATGTTCATCAAGTTATTTTTTTTTATCAGCCACGCCTACAGGCCACAGTTGGCAACGGATCCGGGTGAATGAGGACTCATTCGAACCGGAATTCGACCTGTTAGGGCCTTTTGATATTTTCAGACCGAAAAAAATATCCCCCGAATTTACATTTACGAAAGACCTCGTTTTCCTATAAGAGCCCATGTTAATTTTTCCCACCATAGCCCCCCTTTAAACGTCGTCCGATCGGGCTGAATAAGCTTTCCTGGGGCCTGGGAGCTTATCCTCAAAATTTCAGCTCAATCCAATCACTCCTTCCCTGTTTTCCAAAAACCAAATATAGCCACTTATTTTTTTTTTTCAGCCACGCCTACAGGCCACAGTTGGCAATGGATCCGGGTGAACGAGGACTCATTCGAACCGGAATTCGACCTGTTAGGGCCTTTTGATGTTTTCAGACCGAAAAAATTATCCCCCGAATTTACATTTACGAAAAACCTCGTTATCCTATAAGAGCCCATGTTAATTTTTGAAATTCCTAAAAGCATAGTATTTCATTATTAAATTAGATCAAAATAGTCCTCTTAACCACAAGACCGACTGCAAGCTTCCAAAAATTCCAGCTCTTTCCCAGAAGTTTTTTTTTTTTTTCGAAAAACGAAAATCTTACTTTGTATTTGCTTGCGTCGAAAATAGATTGCAGAGACTAAAAATGATTTAACAAGAGTCTCTGATAGTACAGTGGTCACTATTCCTGTCTGTCATGCGGAAGACCCGGGTTCGTTTCCCCGTCAGAGTCAATTTTTATATATTGAATTTAAAGTAGTATCTCTTAAATTTAAAGTTTAAAAAAGAAACTCAGTTTCTTTTTTAAATCCAATCTATTAAGTCCTTCGGCTCAACAGGCGTCTCAAGAAGAATATCACAGTCGGCCTTCAGCTTACAGATAAGTCTCCACTGCTTTGATAACATGCCGTATACCCGGGTGCTCGAAGAAGAGTTGAAAAAAGAAAATCTTACTGTGCATTTGATTTGAGTATTCAGGAATTAAAAGCCTTAACACAAGAATCTTCAAAAGCGGGGGGTTTTGGGGGCGGCAGCCCCCCAACTTTAACTCCTGACACGATCAGCTAACAGTTAGTCAAGCAATAATAAGTAATAAACTGTACAAAAACGTGCAGAAATTATTTAAAAAAAACTACGTTTTCTAAAGAGTTAAAGATGCTGAGTCACAAGTTTGAACCTTAAAACGTACAGGGATTAGGAGGTACAGTTGGGGGGCTGCTGTCCCCCAAACCCCCCGCTTTTGCAGCCTCTTTTGTTAAGGTTTTTTTAAGTCCTGTAGCGTGCAATCAGTTGGTCGTACCAACACGAATGAAACTGTTTCAATGGCATTTTTTTTTAAATCTTCAGAGAATTTGTCAATGACAACTCAGTCTGTTACAGTTATAACTACAAACTTGTCTCTGTGCCAGGTATAGTTATGTATTCAGTGTGATTATGTATGATGGAAAAATAGATGAACCTGAACCTACCTGAACCTAAACTGCTTGTTTATGCTGAGCCCTTCTTCTGTTCCCTGTTTTTTCTGTTCAAAATTGTTAAGTTCATCACATTATAGCTTGTTGTCGGTTAGAGAAAAATCTCCTGTAAAAAATCCAGCAAACAGGCTCAGTACTGTTTCTAATCAAAGAGATGCAATAGGATGTTCTTACGGTAAAAAATTCAAGCAGACTTCGTTCGTGTTGCAAAGCATTTCTTTGCAAGGGAAAAAGTGGGGGTTGAGGGGGCTGCAGACCCCCAAAATAAAAACCTTAACAAAAGAGGCTGCAAAAGCGGGGGTTTGGGGGGCGGCAGCCCCCCAACTGGGCCTCCTAATCCCTGTACGTTTTAAGGTTCGAACTTGCGACTCAGCCTTTTTAACTCTTTAGAAAACGTAGTTTTTTTCCAAATAATTCATTATAAATGGGCACTATGTAAGTTTCATTGGATATAACTTAAACCTAGTAAAGAACAAACCCCGGCACATAGTAACTAAAAGCTCAGATAATACAAACATCTCTTGAAAATTTACTTGTTGGGGTTCCAGGTTGCAGCCGTAGCTTGCAAGCCGGGTTGCACCGTTAGCTAGCAACCTAGTAAGAGACGATCACGTCCAATACTAAGAAATACAAGAGCCCATAATTCTAAAAAATAGGGTCCGATCGAAGCATAAACTATACTATTAGAATCGCCTTGTCCGAAACCCTTATGTAAGTAACATACAGCGCCTTGGCTTGAATAACGGGAAAAATCCATTGGTTTAAAAAACAAGATAATTAGCTTGAACTACGATATTCTGCATCGATGGCATCTTTTTTTCTGTTTTTCTTCTCAGCTAGCAGGGCACTGGAAAATCATAGTAAGCTGTTTAATGGATGATTTGAATGGAAATTGATGTATTTAAAAACTTTTCGTATTTAACAAAAATAATTTTAAAAATAACATAAATTTTTTACGAAAAACTGCATTTTTCGTTAACACTACAGTAGCATAGGTAACACTATAGTAGCATAGGTAGCTAGCATTAGATTAAACTATGAACTATAGCCAATAGTTATTAAAGTATTTTAATAAATAATTATATACATGATGATATAACACGCTTTTCTTTTGACAAGATAATATATGAAATTTTAAAATAAATTTTATTTTAGTTTTCAGTTCAGAATCGCTAAAGTTATTATGTAAATTGCGCAAATATTTATGTTGTCTGAGCTATAATTTTGATTTTTTAATTCAAGCTAGAAAAATACCTGAATATTTTAAAATTAGTTTCGGTTTTGTTTTCTGGGATGCAGCGGTAGCTAGCAACCTAGTAAGAGACGATCACGTCCCATAGTAAAAACTAAAATAACCCATGACTCCTAAAAATACAGTGAGATCAAAGCAAAAAAGAAACTATTAGAACCGCCTTGTCTGAAACCCCTGTGTAGGAAACTTACTGTCTCTTGGCTTGAACAACAAGGAAAATATATTGGCTTGAAAAACATGAAAAGTGGCTGCAACCACGATATTTTGCATATACGGCATCTTTTTTTCCTTTTTTTTCTTTTCCTCAGATAGCGGGGCACTTGAACATCGTAGAGAGCTTTTTAATGGCTCATTTTAAAGGAAATTGATGGGGTTAAAAATCTTATGTAAAGGAAAAAGTAATTTTCAAAATATAATCAATTTTCTATGAAGAACTGTATTTTCTATAACACTGTAGTAGCTTATATTATTATAACATCAGGGTATCTGGGTTACAGCGGTAGCTAGTGCATAAAATATCGATACAGTTCATTATAAATAGGGTATATGCTAGTGTCATCGGATATAGCTGATTATAGTAAAGCCGGGTTCCAGCGGTAGCTCGAAACCTAGTAAGGGATATCATCAATTTTGTACGAAAAACTGAATCTTTCTGTAACAATGTTGAAGCTCATGTTATTATAACACCAGGATATACATAAAAGATCGATACAGTTCATTATAAATGGGGCATATGCTAGTGTCATCGGATATAGCTGAGACCTAGTAAAAAACAAAGCACTGCACATAGTAAATAAAGTCGTTTTTTTACGAAAAACTACATTTTTGTTACAACACTGTAATAACAAATGTTATTAACATCATTTTGCATATGATTATGCAAAATGATGATAAGATCAAAATAGTATTTTTTGAAAATAATTTCAATTTACTGTATAAAATGTAGTAATTCCTTTATAGTTTTAACAAAATATCGGATTGGTGAATTGAAAAATAATTCCTGAAAATTTTAAATAAAATAATTTTATTTCATGGATCACTAGAGTTATTATGTAAACTGCAAAAACATTTTTGGTGTCTGAGCAATAATATTAATTTTTTAATTCAAACTAGAAAAATACCTGAAAATTTTAAAATTAGTTTGTTTTTTTTGTTGGATTTAATCAACGAAAGTTTATATCATCTCTCACTTCAAGGTTGTAATTGTCTCCCGGAACCAATCTTTTTTTTGGCTCAACTCCTAAAGGGCACATCTCTATAGCGCTGTGTTATATTTTTCATAGAAAAAAATCAAAATAAATTTTATTTTATTTTTCAGTTCAGGATCGCTAAGGTTATTCTGTAAACTGCAAAAATATTTATGCTGTCTGAGCAATAATTTTAATTGTTTATTTCAAACTAGAAAAATGCCTGAAACTTTTGAAATTTATTTTGTTTTTGTTAGGTCAATCTAGAAATAAGCACAACGTTGGAGTACATACCAAAATTTAGCTCCAAAAATATCAGAAGAAAGTTTTTAAATTTCTTTAAATGCCATCATAATGTGGAAATAACGGTCAGGGAAGTTACTTCCAACGATCCATTTATACCAACTGATGAGGCAATGGCAGAAGTAGCTAAACTCGCCTTTGATAAATTAGCAATATTTACGGTTATTAATATAACTGTGAATAGAATGCATGACTTAAATTCTTATCGTCATGTTTTGAAGGCAACGAAACTGCTATCATATTTATTTGAGAACGGGAGTAATATGGCTGTGAAAACCTGCTTGGATTTATATAATAATTATATATAATCTGCTTGTGATCTTGATTGGGATATTTGCCATATATGCCCTATAGGGAAGACCATATATATTATGATGGCCATATATTCCCTATATATGGCCACTTGTTTTGGGAAGACCAAAGAAAGAAAATTAAACGTGATTTATCGTTATGGAGGAATCATATATTAAAAAAGCTGTCAGATGAGGAAAACGCCTATGTTTCACCTTCCTGTCCTTATTCTAGTGTCAAATCATCTACCACCTTGGATAGGAATGCCCATTTACGCACATTTTTGCAACAGCAGAATTCAAATGCAAAGGACAAGAATGAATCTGTCCATGTTTTTCATGCTGATAATTTCCAGCCTATCTCTTATATGCCAAAATATAGCTCGAAAAACATCAGAAGAATGTTTTTTAATATCCTGAAAACCCGTAGTAATGTCAAAATTGCAGTCCGGGATCTTATATCCAGCGATCTATGCATGCCAACTTCGATTATTTGGCATTATACAAGATTATGAAAGTAATAGAGAATAAAATAAAAAGAATATGCATAAAATATGAAAGCTGGACATATTATAGATCCACATTTATCCCACATTATTTAAAGACACTAAATTAATGTGGTATTTACTGGAAAATGGAAGCAGGGATTTTACATTGCTATGTAGCGAAAATTCAGATATATGGAAGTTTCTCAACTTACTTTTTCTGTTTATACCATCATCATCATTTTTTGATAAAATCTGCCTCGATTCTAACTTTGTGGAAACTATGAAACTTGATATTGGGGGAGAATTGTTGTTTTGGAGAACAAATGTGGTGAAAAAGCTACTAGAGAACAAAGAAAAAAATGCAACCCGTAAAGAATGATAAAACTGAAGAAAGTACTAAGGTTGTTAAATTAGAAAGTGATGAGCAAGTAGAGAATAATATACCACTCAACGACATTGAGGAGAACGCCCAGGATGAAGTACAGGTACTTCAAGAGGACGAAAAAGGAAAATTGCAACCCGTAACGAATGATAAAACTGAAGAAAGTACTAAGGTGTTAAATTAGAAAATGATGAGCAAGTAGCGGATAAAATACCACTCAATGACATTGAGGAGAAGGCCCAAGATATTTCGGAAAATTTATTAGATCAACATCCTGCAGTATCTAAAACCAAAAGGAATGAAAATATTCGACCAACTAGTTCAAACCAAATTCCAGTACCTCTCTTTCCAAGTGATGAAGAGGTTAAGTCAAAAAGTGCCATAGTATTTTCCGAAATGGAAGAACAAAACACAAACGGAAAAACAAAAGTGCCATTGGTTCGTATGGTTCGTCAACTAGAAAGTGATGAGCAAGTAGAGGATAAAATACTACTCAACGACATTGAGGAGAAAGCCCAAGAAAACGTAAGGGTACTACAAAAGGACGAGGAAGGAAAAGTACAACCCATAAGGAATGATAAAACTGAAGAAAGTACTGAAAATAGGGAAAGAGATTGGGTGGGTGTTTGGGGGTGGTGTGTTTGACAGCTGCGTGCTTGCAGTGGTACGTGCAGCTGTTGGCTTAGTTGAACCTGAAAATGTTGTCTTAGTTGTATTATGGGCATGTGGGTTTTTAGGTTTGTTAAGGCAAGGTTAGATTAAGTTAGGTTAGGATGGGGCTGGGGTGGGTTGGTATGCTGTGCTTAGTTAGGCTAGGTTAGCTTAAATTAGGTTAAGCTAGGTGTGTGTGTGTGTGAGTTTGTCTTAGTTGTATTATTTGTAATGTTGCTGTATTGATTAAGCCCCCTACAAGCTCACTTGTAGATGTTGTCTTAGTTGTATTATTTGTTATATTATAGAACGAACTATAGCCCATAGTAGATTAAGTATTAAAATAAAGTAGTATATGCATGATGATGGAACACGCATCTCTTTTGACAAAATAATCGTAATTGCAGCGGTAGCAGCAACCTATTGGGAGACAAAAATGAAATCGAACCAAAAAGAATAGCCCAAATCTCCTAAAAATGGTGCTAGTTAGAAAAACAGTTGGGTTGCAGCGGTAGATAGCAGCCTAGTAAGAGACCATGATGTCACATAGTAAAAACTACAATAGGCCATAACTCCTAAAAATAGGGTCAAATCAAAACAAGAAATACACTATTAGAACCGCCTTGTCTGAAACCCCTATATAGAAAACTTACAGTCCCTTGGAACAACAAGGAAAACCTGTTGGATTTCCATTGGAAAATCCATATTGCATTTTACATTAGTATATCTACATGCTTTTTATAATGCTAAAAAGGAAATCCTTTCTTGTCAAAAAACTGTATCTTCGTATGCAAGATGGTGTTAAATTGGTATTATATCAATTAGTCTTCATTTTATTATTTTATTTTATATTGGTAATATTAAAATAAATTAAATTGGTATTATATCAATTAGTCTTCATTTTATTATTTTATTTTATATTGGTAATATTAAAATAAATTAAATTGGTATTATATCAATTAGTCTTCATTTTATTATTTTATTTTATATTGGTAATATTAAAATAAATTAAATTGGTATTATATCAATTAGTCTTCATTTTATTATTTTATTTTATATTGGTAATATTAAAATAAATTAAATTGGTATTATATCAATTAGTCTTCATTTTATTATTTTATTTTATATTGGTAATATTAAAATAAATTAAATTGGTATTATATCAATTAGTCTTCATTTTATTATTTTATTTTATATTGGTAATATTAAAATAAATTAAATTGGTATTATATCAATTAGTCTTCATTTTATTATTTTATTTTATATTCAAAAGATAAATGTGTTGCATAATCACGCATATGATGATTTAGTCTTTGTCCAAAATTGCATTTTAATTTAATATTTTAGTTACTATTGGCCTAGAGTTCGTTCTTTACTATTCTTTTTCCAAACGCGGTTTTCAAATTTTGGTTACTACTGGCTGTGATTCGCCTTTTACTAGGTTGCAGCTAGAGCTACAACCATGACACAGAAAACAAAAGATGGCTCTTTCTTAGATATGGCTCTTTCTTAGTTTGAATATTAAAAGATGTATCTTGTCAAAAGATCTTTGTGCTGCATCATCATAGTGCTGTAGTGCTGCAGATAGTGCTGCATCATCATGCATATCATGATTTTTGTGAAAAATTGCTTTTAATTTTAACATTTCTGTTACTGTGGGCTAGGTGTTGTTCTATACTATACGAACTACTATGGAACATGTTCGTCTTCTACTAACTTGCAGCTACCGCTGCAATCGCGATTTACTATTTCAGTTACTAGAAAGCAAGAGGTATGTCTTTGCTGTATTTAAAATAAAAAAATTTTAATTTTTTATTTAAAATAAAAATTTAAAATAAAAATTAATGTATTTAAAATAAAAATATTTAAAAATAAAAGAAGTGTCGCAAAAATAGAATACTTCTACTACCTTGACCCAAGAAACCTTTCTAGGCTCTTCCTCCCTCCCTTATAAACCCCCCTAAAAAGGCTCAATTAACGTATTCTGGATCTTATCACATTAAGACCCATACACATGGTCATCCGATCACCTATTCACAGCCTTAAACGTCTAGGCAATGTTTACCTTGTGCGAGGTCGTGGCTTGGGGAGCCGCCTTGAGATAGAAATAATGGTTTTGGTTAATGGACGTCCACATAAACAAGTAAGATCCATAAGTTCAAATAAAAATAAGTTTTATTAAATTGACTGACAGGTTACAATAGGTTCTAACGATACTATATTACAATAAGTTCCAAATTCAGCAAGATACTCCTTAACCGTCTAAAACTAGACTGCTAATAATGTATTTCTTCCTTCCCCATTTCCTATTATATATTATTCTCCTATTCTATATTATATATTTCTGAAAATATTATTAATAAACAGGACTTTTTTGGAAAGACTAACACATAAACAAAGCGAAAGGCCAAAACAGTCGTCTTACCCCCTCCCCCCCCCAAGTTTGAACTGCGTGAAACCAGTTTACCCTTGATAACTTCTCTTCGCCTGTAAACCTGAAGTTATGGACATATAATTGAATTAATAAAATCTCCTTTTTGAAGCCAAAGGATATGCGCACTTCATACTAAAAACTTGTATAACCCCAACCTCAAGATTTAAACTGTGTGAAACCTGTACCTTAACAACTTCTCTTTGCCTAGGTTCGATACTATGGATGGCACCAGAGGTCATTCGCATGGCTGATGAAAATCCCTATAGTTTTCAGTCTGATGTTTACGCATATGGTATTGTCCTTTATGAGCTGTTATCTGGAGCACTGCCCTATTCCCTAATCAATAACCGTGATCAGGTAATCGTTATGTCGGATCTATCCTTGTGTTATACCAGATATATTCATTGAAGTGACTAGGGCTTTGCACGTTAATAATATTGTTGTGATTAAGGTTGGAAGGCTGGTTGGTTCGGTGTCGAATCAGGAGTAAAGCTGGGCCGGGTCTAATTCTCTGGTATGCTGATATTTTAGATTTTGCCTAGAAGCTAGGCCGTAGAATAATGGGAAAGGACTGTTCTATAGGTTGTTCCGGGCGGCAGTAAAGGCAGAAGGCCGAGTTTATTTCAACGCGATTCTTGAGGACATTTCTGCGTTGTGGGAGCGTATTTCCAAGTTGTAGTTTTCAAAATTTGCTAATAAAGTATTCGTCATATTTTTTTTCATTAGGCTAAATAGGCCTAATGAAAAAATAATTTTTTCCATTAAGACAGGTCTGGTTAGGTTAAAATATGTTAAAATAGGTTTGTTTAGGTTACGTATTTAATATATGCTATCCTTTGACAGCATTTTTAAAAGCCCAATTTGATGACTAGACATTAAATTGCCCATAAGACAACTAAAACCAAAGTACACCGCTAAACCATTTATTCTGCATTGTTCAAACGAAACTTATAAAACAGAATTATTAAATTGCTACCTCATGTCTATAAAAGGGTTGAATGCCAATCAAGTGTGGGCTATTTTAGAAGACCAGAAATGGTAATTCTAGACTGGAGAAATGTGAGATACAAATTCTTACTGTAGAGTAACTCGAACTACTATCTTCCTTGTCAGGAGGAGAGCTCACTAGCCGCTGCGCTACAGCAACTGGTAATACTTAAGTAATTATAGGTTGGATGATGTATCTGGGCATTCCTCACGTAGTAACATCGGCAGGTTTTCTAAATATAGTACAAAAAATAATTTTTTTCATTTGAATGACTTCATAAATAATTGGAATAGTTTCGGTAAAAAATAAATTTTGGTAAAGATGAGTGTCTTTAAAAAGCACAGTTTTATAAAGCACATTACAATTGAATTTAATTATCGATAACACAGAATTATTTTTTGGCATAAATATGCCAATAGATTTGCCGAATAAAATGAAATTTATTTCATTTTATTCCATTATTTTATTTTATTTTAATCAGTCCCCTACTACTTGATTCCAAACAGTAAGTATTATAGAATGTAATAATATAGCCATATCGTTTGGACTAAGTATCGTGGTTAAGGGGTTTCTTGTTCGTTTTGAGTTCGAACATAGCTCTTTGCGAACTATTCCTTTTTAATTTCCTCAGAAAACTGTAGAGTTCACCAAAGAACACTGCAGTCCCCGCAGAGGCGAGATCTGAAATAATTTAGATGTAATAAATAATGGAAACCAATAATAATAAATAACAAATACAATAATAAATAACAATAATAAATAACAAATACAATAATAAATAATTGTAGAGGGATTATTTTACATGCAGTTTAGACTGAAAAAACACAAAACAAAACAACCCAGAATTAGAAACGCTTTGTATTCACAATGTCGTAGCGAATACAATTGATGGAACAAAGACAAAATAAAGAAAAGCTAAGATTAGCGAGGCTCTCCAGGAGGTGGGAGGTGACTAAGATTATCCAGGAGGTGGTGTGGGTACCGGGTTTGAACGCCCTCTCTCTACAGGAAATTACGCCCCAGTCGTAAAAAAGAAACAACAAAAATGCATATAAACAAATTTTGATGCGATTTTAATGTTTTTTCGTCCCCCCTCTCCCGCTGAATAAAAAAACCTTCCGAGAAAAATTCCTGTATGGGCCCTGTCTTCGTTACCACATCTCTTTCCTTCATTTAAAGGCACTGTTTTCACTTTTCTTCTCAGGTAACTGTAAAAATTGACCTGGAACGTCGTGGGCTCTAATAAAATAGATAATTGAAAAATGTGATGAAAAAAAAAACGAGATTACAGTTAAAAATGCAACCGCAGAAGTAAAAATTCAAATTCTTCACATTTTGTCAAAGTTGAAAAGACCTCAGACAGAGGCTAAAAGCTCATAAGTGGAAGTACTAAAAAAATTAAAACAAGGGACAAATTAGCCTTTCCAACTTCTTTCTCCCCATATAATCTCTACCACGTAATATAATATCCACCCTTCTTTCGTTTTAACCCCCCTCCCCCCAAAATTTCCTATATCAATCCTTTTAGTTTCTTATAATAACCCACCTCAGCTCTGCACATTGAGAAAAAATAACCTTACTCTTCCCAAATATTTCCTCTTATTACGAAGTGGTCAAAAATTAACTAATCAACACTTTCCCCTTTTACTCCTCCTTCCTGAGCCTTATCTTAATATGACATTCCTGCCCCATACTTTGCTATTCTTAGCATATATAGGATTTTTTTTCATGGGTTTGGGACAAAAAAAAAAGGAGGGGGATCAATAATAATAAAATCATATTCTAGGGCATAACTAAGGTAGATACTTATAGAACTAAGGGATGATCAAAATGTGAATTGTCAGTTATTTGATTTGAATAAATCAAATAATATTAACATTGTGATTACTAAATATCAGTAAATGTATATTAAACTGCCAATTCACATTCATTTGTATTTTTTTTTCAGTAAAATGCAAATTATGTTCTGGTCTTGGGAAGGCATAGGGGTTTTGAGCCCTACTCATGTTAATTTCTGATTGTTTTGAGTTTGACTCGGTTATTTATTGTAATTTCTGTTCGTTTTAGTTTTCATTAATTTATCGATGCTGATTTGTAGTAGTTTCGCGCTTGGTAGATTATTTGATTTTATTTTTGCTCATTTTTAGTTTAATGGAGTTCTTCACTTTTCTCTGAAAAAACTAATTTTGTGGAAAAAAAATTTTCTAATTAATTTCTGTTCGTTTTTTATTGACATAGTCTTTTCAGGGAAAAAGAAAATATTACTTTAAATCTTTTTTTTTAAGACTTTATAGTTTGGCCTGTTATTTGTATGCTGGAGAAAAATTTTCAGATATTTTTAACAACATACACCCTTTTAAAAATCTGGACACAAATAGAAGTGTTTAACATAGTTTTATACCTCCTCTAGTTGACCTGAAATAGAAAACTTGAAAACCATTCGCAAAAAAATTTGTTTTCTTTCTTTGGACACACTTACGCTATTTTGATTTGGTTAAATTTTAAGAGCAGAAGTAGCCCCGAAAGTTTGAACATAATACCCTCATTCGTTCTTGGGATACTGCTGAGATTCCTTATTGGGAATTAGAATTAACTCAGTGCATTTTGATTTAATCTTAAGGCAACATTAGTTTTTAAACATAATGGGCCAATGGGAGGGTGGGCGTGGGAGGGGGACTAGTTGCCCTCCAATCACTATCGACTATTAAAAAGGGCATTAGCCCTTTCTATTTTCAATCGAATGAGCCCTTTTCGAAGTTCTGTTGTGAAGTGTATTTTATGGTATTTGGGTGTTTTAGTCGTAGATGCCTTTATTATCCCTTATAAGGGAGATAAACTCTGGCCCTAAGGTAATTAAACTTGGTAGCGTGCCTTAGGCTATGACCGAACTAATAAGGCGTACCGACCGGGTATGTTCGAGGGGCTAAAGGTAGATCGTAGAGAGGTTGTCTAAAATACAATACTTTTATTCAATTTACATATAATAATTACAGATATAGATATTCTACTGGGACTGGCTGTCCCAAGTAGACCACAAGTCCCAGAAACTACAATAATATATAATAAGATACAGACACTTACAATGATCCGACAAGATCCCAAGGTATTTCTAACGAGAAAATAAACGGGCAGAGGTTCGCCCTGGAAGTCAAAAAGTCTGTCTTCAGTCTCAAAAATCTGGGTATATATATGAAAAAACTAACCACGTCCTTCCGGTACATTGACGCATTTAGCCAGGAAATTAGTTATTGAGCAAGTTCCCTCCAAGCTTACACATTCTTTGATTTGTATCTTTATCTTAAAAAGTGGTATTTTGAAACTTTGTTTTTGCGTCTTAATATATTTTTACTCAATTAATAATTAACTAAATTAGAAAGCTTTACCACAGTTCCTACGGCAACTACTTCGATATGAAGTGCCCTGGTCTAAACAAAAAAATAATTAATAATACAATGTACCCGCATCAATCTTTACTATAAAAATGTCAAGCCTTCCAATCCCTTTCGACAATTAAAAACAGCACTATCCCTTTCAATTTCAAATCGAATGAGCCCTTTTTGAGTTTCTACGACAACACTTTCTATAAACACCTTATGTTCCCCCAGGGTATAAATTACAACCCTTGCCCTGGGGGCTGTGAGGGGGTTGTCATCCTCAAAGACCTAATTTCCAGAACTTTCAACTTCGTTAAGCAAAACGGCTATCTCAAAATTTTGATTGGGTGTGTTTGGGGAAAAGGTGGTTAGTTGTCCTCAAATCACTTTCGACTATTAAAAATGGAACTAGCCCTTTGAATTTTCAATCGAATGAGCACTTTTTCAAGTTTCTACGACAAAGCTTTCAATAAAAACCTTACATGCCCCCAGGGCATAACTTACAACCCTTATTCTAAGGGCTGTGGGGGGAGTGTCATCCTCAAAGATATAATTTCCGGACCTTGCAACTACTTTGAACAAAATGGCTATCTCAAAATTTTGATTGGATGTGTTTGGATAAATGGTGGGCGTGGAAGGGGTGTTAGTTGCCTTCCAAGTACTTTTGACTATTAAAAAGGGCCCCTTTTCAAGTTTCTACGACAAAGATTTCAATAAAAACTTATATGCCCCCAGGGCATAACTTATAACCCTTGCCCTGAAGACTGTGGGGGGAGTGTCCTGCTCAAAGGTATAATTTCCTGAACTTTAAACTGCGTGGAACAAAATGGCTATCTCAAATTTTTGATTGGATGTGTTTGGGGAAATGGTGGGCGTGGAAGGGCTGTTAGTTGAATTCCAATCACTTTCGACTATTAAAAAGGGCACAAGCCACTCCAATTTCCAATCGAAAGAACCCTTTTCGAAGTTTCTACGACAACTTCTTCGTTTCGAAGTGCCCTGCTCTAAAGGAAAAAAAATAATAAATAATACGTTATGCCAACATCGTACTTATATGCCCTCAGGGCATAACTTAAACACTTGCCCCGATGGTTGTGGGGGTTGTCCTCCTCAAAACATATTTTCTGTCTGGAAATCAACTACGCTGAACAAAATGGCTATCTCAAAATGTTGATTGGATGTGTTTGAGGGAATGATGGGCGTGGGGGGGGGGATAGTTGCCCTCCAATCACTTTCGACTATTAAAAAGGGCACTAGCCTTTTGAATTTTCAATCGAATGAGCCTTTTTTGAAGTTTCTACGACAACGCCTTCTATAAAAAACCTTATATGACCCCAGGGCATAACTTACAACCCTTGCCCTTGAGGCTGTGGGGGAGTGTCCTCCTCAAAAACATAATATCTATCTGGAAATCAACTACGCTGAACAAAATGGCTATCCTAAAATTTTGATTGGATGTGTTTCGAGAAATGGTGGGCGTTGAAGGGGTGTTAGTTGCCTTCCAATCGCTTTCGACTATTAAAAAGGGCACAAGCAACTCCAATTTCCAATTGAATGAGCCCTTTTCGAAGTTTCTACGACAACTTTTTTGATACGAAGTGCCCTGCTTTAAAGAAAAAAAAATAATAAATAATACATTGTGCCAATATCGTTCTTATATGCCCTCAGGGCATAACTTTAAACCCTTGCCCCAAGGGTTGTGGGGGAGAGTCCTCCTCAAAAATATTTTTTTCTATCTGGAAATCAACTACGCTGAACAAAATGGCTATCTCAAAATTTTGATTGGATGTGTTTTGGTGAATGATGGGCGTGGGGGGGGCTAGTTGCCCTCCACTCACTTTCGACTATTAAAAAGGGCACTACCCTTTGAATTTCCAATCGAATGAGCCTTTTTTCAAGTTTCTACGACAACTTCTTCTATAAAACCTTATATGCCCCCAAGGCATAACTTACAACCCTTGCCCTGAAGGCTGTGGGGGAGTGTCCTCAAAAAAATAGTTTATATGTGGAAATCAACTACGCTGAACAAAATGGCTATCTTGGAATTTTGATTGGATGTGTTTCGGGAAAATGGTGGGCGTGGAAGGGGTGTTAGTTGCCTTACAATCACTTTCGACTATTAAAATGGGCACAAGCCACTCCAATTTCCAATTGAATGAGCCCTTTTCGAAGTTTCTACGACAACTTATTCGATACGAAGTGTCCTGCTCTAAAGGAAAAAAATAATAAATGATAAATTGTGCCAAAATCGTTCTTATATGCCCTCAGGGCATAACTTAAAACCCTTGCCCCGAGGGCAAGGGTTTTGTTTTTTTTTACCTGATTATCTTTTTTTTAATTCTTCCTGCTTTTCTTTTTGCCCTGTCCCTAAGATGAGCTTCATTTTTTCTAGATTTTATTTATGGTTGGTCGAGGCTACCTAAAACCGGATTTATCAAATTTGAGACGAGATACTCCGAAAGCCCTTCGACGACTATTAGAAGACTGTGTAAATTATTCAAGGGATAAAAGAGCGCAATTTAGCGAGGTAGGTAGTCAATAGTTCTCAACGGAAAAATCAAAAAAGGCATTTTGCCGCACAAAATGACTAAATTGTTACTTTGCTGTTAAACGCTGTTTGACAGCAAAGTAAAGTTTTTTTTTCTTTCTTTCTTTCTTTCTTTCTTTCTTTCTTTCTTTCTTAAAAAGACACAAAAACTTTAAAGTACCAAAGGACATCAAAATGAAAAAAAATTTAATCCCTGGACCCATCCTAGTTCTCTTTCATATCTGAAAACCTTAATTCTCTACTATTTTTCAATTTGTCGTTTTAAACAGTGGAAGCATTTAGGACAATATCATTGCGTCAGTGTTGCCACATTGATTTGTGAAAATAAACAAGTAAAACTAATTATTTAAATTTGACAGCCGTTTTGTCTCTAAATTTTAACCATTGATAATCTGTTTATTTCCTAAGGCAACTAAAAATTCAAAGGAAAGCTACGCCTCCTTAAGCGTTTTGGTGCCATATGTTTTAGCTTTTTTTTGTTGATTTCTTATCCACGTATCTTTTTTTTTAATTTGGTGCGTGCTCTTACTGCTACTACTACTAGTAACAACTGATTGCAGCACCAAATCACCTGAGGCTGTGAGAGCTAGACACGCTCTTCCCCCATCCCAACCTATTCAAAGCCTCCCTCTTTAGACCCTACCAAGAAGTTCCCATTCCTTTTAAATATTACCTTACGACCTCCTCCCACCCATTAGGGGAGGACTTGCTTTTGATATATATATATATATATATATATATATATATATATATATATATATATATATATATATATATATATATATAATATATATATATATATATATATATATATATATATATATATATAATATATATATATATATATATATATATATATATATATATATATATATATATATATATATATATACTATATCTTTAAAGGTGAGCAATAATTGTGTATTTGTGGGTGTTTTTTTTTTTTTTCGGGAAAACTGGTCTAAAAAAAACTGAGATATTCTGGCCTTAAAAAACGATCTAGATAGGTCAGAATTTTGAGAAAATTTGTTTATTTTTTTTAATTTTTTTTTTTTTTAACAAATTTTGAGAAAATTTGTTAATTTGTATATATATATATATATATATATATATATATATATATATATATATATATATATATATATAATATATATATATATATATATATAATATATATATATATATATATATATATATATATATATATATATATATTATATATATATATATATATATATATATATATATATATATATATATATATATATATATATACTATATATATATATATTATATATATATATATATATATATATATATATATATATATACTATATCTTTATAGGTGAGCAATAATTGTGTATTTGTGGGGTTTTTTTTTTTTTTCGGGAAAACTGGTCTAAAAAAAACTGAGATTTTCTGGCCTTAAAAAACGATCTAGATAGGTCAGAATTTTGAGAAAATTTGTTTATTTTTTTAATTTCTTTTTTTTTTACAAATTTTGAGAAAATTTGTTAATTTGTATATATATATATATATATATATATATATATATATATATATATATATATATATATATATATATATATATATATATATATATGTATATATATATATGTATGTATATATATATATAATATATATATATATTATATATATATATATATATATATATATATATATATATATATATATATTTTGAAAGCTAGTTTTTCGGGAAAAAATTTCCAAAGTTTCAAAATTCGCAAAAAACGAGGTTTTTTGAAAAAAAAAAAAACCAAAAAGTTGGTATTTTTTTCCACTTATTTATCCAATTATCTACATAGCCAGTAGAGGTTGGATAGAAAAAATTGAGGCAATCCGATAACGACGGAAGAACTGACGGCCAACCGAAGTTTTTGAACCCTTGTGCGAAAAAGCAGAACTTCAAAAATCTGTAAATTCTTAACGGTAAGAGCTAGGATACCATTTTTTTTTTTATTCTTCTCCTCTTGTCACCAGATACAAAGGGAAGTTTTGAATTTTGTCCTATCGCTATTAGTTTCGGAGATATTTTCATAGAATTTTGACAAATTGTGAAAATTGTTACTTTTGATCCCCAAAAAAAGCTCTGTAGGCAACGCGATCCAGGAAAACTACTTATTAGGTCCTAAACTACCAAACATGACCTACCTGAAACCGTAAAAACCTCGATGGCAAAATTCGATCCTGATTTTTAAAAGAAGATTGAAGTTGGACCGTTTTTCAAGTTAACAAAATGCATGCGGAATGAACTGCTGCAAGTTTAAATTCTTTGTTGCCAAGCAGTTTATTCAAATATCGAAATCACACAAATTGACCGATTCCTTTCTCCAGAGTAAGTTAGTGGGATGCGTCATCGAATTATTTGAAGTTCAGATATTTCACTCACAGTCGAATAATTGCTATTGACCGTGAATGAAGTATAATTCATACCGTACTGTGAGGATTGTTAGATGTCGGAATTAGAAAAAATAGCTCTTGAAAAATGTTGTGTTGGACTTCATTTAAATAGCGAGTGTCACAAGAAAACATTTTTTCGCAAAGAAGGACTTAGACAATTTACCGAACTTTCAGATCAGAGTCGCGAGACAATTTTATTGAGAACATTTATTAGCTCCATAGAGCGTATTTGCTTTCATCATGAGCAATTCTACCTTCATCAGTTTGCTAAGGCTGTTCCGAGAATCTGCTGTGATCCATTTGAGTTGCACACCTCTTGTCCTCGGAAAGGAACAAGAGCTATAACACTAGAAAACGCTAGAACCTTGTCTCGTTTCAATCTTATTCCCGGTTACAAGGTGTGTGCTGAATGCCGCACCGAAATTGACGATCGTGCCTACGAAGAGTCCGATGATGACATTGTTAATATCCCCCAAGTTTCTAACGACGGATCTTTCTCATACAATTCCCAGCCTGATTGTTCCTCAAGACAATCTGCAGCGAACGCAGCTACAGTTGTTTCAAGTTTATTTGAAAATATTGGGACCTCGCCGCTCAAGCCTTATTCCTTAAAACTCTCTGTTGGATAAAAAAAAGACTACGTTAAACGGAAGTCCGAAACGGTTGCAGAATCCTTTTCCAAAATCATTAATGTCGCTTTGAGTGTTCCAACCAGTGCTACTTCCTCTCCTGTGCTAAAGCGCAAATGCATAGCTTCGTCATTGGTTCAGAATTCTATGGAGTCTGCTGAAGAATCTGTCCCCTTTCTGATGAACGACACAGAAACAAAGGATTTCTGTATTTCCCTGAAAACCAAACTTGAAACCTCGGATACATTATCTAGGAAACTTAGTCTTCTCACTCTAGTGCCTCCGACATGGCCCCAGCAAAAAGTATCTGATTTTTTCCAAGTATCGGAATACCTTGTCAGAAAAGCTAGGAATATCAGAAAGGAGGGAGGAATATTGCCTCTTTTGACCTCAAAAAAGCCACCTAATGTTCTTAAGCCACATGTAGTTCAGGCGGTTCTGGACTTTTATGAATCTGACGTCAACAGCCGGCAGCTTCCAGGCAAGAAAGATTTCGTCTCCGTAAAAATCGATGGCAAAAGGGAACAAAAACAAAAGAAATTACTGCTGGCCAATATTTCTGAACTTTACGAGTTATTTCAGAAGGACAATGAGGACAAGCCGGATTTCAAAATCGGACGCAGCAAATTTGCTGAGCTTAAGCCACCCTGGTGTGTTACAGCTGGCTCAAGTGGGGTTCATTCGGTATGTGTTTGTCTGTATCACCAAAATGCTAAGCTTAAATCATTAGGCGCTGATATAAGGATTTCGCTCGAGGATTTGATGTCCAAAGTTGTATACTCTATCAGAAATGAAATGTGCATGCTACACAAGTGCACTGTCTGTGTTGATAAACAAAACGACTTGGAGAGTTTTCTCTGGGAGGAACTAGCTGAATCTGATTCAGTGACCTATAAAGAGTGGGTACATGTGGACCGAACAGTTCTTAGACAAGTAGAAGAAACGATAGATGTGTTCATACCGAATTTCGTCGAGTCAATCCGGAAGCTTACAGTACACCATTTCATTTCAGTCCGTCAGCAAAATTACATAGACCAACTAAAGCAGAATCTCTGCTCCAATGAGGTCCTCCTGCTTTTAGACTTTGCAGAAAATTTTTCCTTTTTGATCCAAGACGCAGTTCAGGGTTTTCACTGGGAAAATTCTCAGGCAACATTACATCCGTTTGTGGTATATTGGCGTAGGGGTGATAGCCTGTTCAGCAACAGTTTGCGTGTTATCAGCGACCACATGGACCATAACACTGCTGCAGTTCACGCTTTTTTGAAAGTCGTATTGCTTCACGTTAAGGCTATGATTCCCGGCCTTTGCAAAATCTATTATTTCAGCGACGGTGCAGGATCCCAGTACAAAAACAGAAAAAACTTTGCAAATTTGAGCTGCCATTTCAGTGACTTTGGGTTAGATGCTGAGTGGAATTTCTTTGCTTCGTGTCATGGAAAGAATGCGTGTGATGGGATTGGCGGTACTGTGAAAAGACTAGCAGCTCGCGCCAGCTTGCAAAGGCCATTTGACAATCAGATACTTACGGCACACGATCTTTATGAGTGGGCAGATAAGTCCCTACCCAACATTACAGTATTTTGGGTTTCGTCAAATAACGTTAATGAAAACTTTGAAAGTTGCCTCGAAGACCGCTTTGAGAAAGCTATTACTATTCCTGGAACTCAGTCATTTCACAGTTTTAGGCCCAAAGGCAAAAATAATATCAGTGCTTGCGTTTTATCGGATTTGGGTACTATCTTGCCAAGAGAAGAATTTATTGTGTTGCGGTTAGATTTCGAGAACGTCCTTTTAACCGATCTGGACTCGGGAGACTACGTAGCCTGTGTGTATGGCTCTGATTGGTGGGGGGGGTGTGTTGTAAGCATTGATGAGGAGAGTGGCGAAGTTGAAGCTAAGTTTATGCACCCAAATGGACCATGCTCAAGTTTTCGTTGGCCTCGGCCTGACGACACGTGCATAGTACCAGCTGCTAACTTACTACAAAAGCTGCCTATTCCTGAGTCTCGTAGTCGCTCCGCAAGAAACTTTGTTTTAGAGCCAGATGTAGTAGCCGTTGTTACAGAAACATTCAAAACTTACAAGAAGAAAAGCAGAGAAAGCAACCATTAATTGTTTTATTTTCATTATTTCATTTTTTTCTAACTTAATTGATCTAAGTAGTTTTGAAGAAGCGTCTATTTGTTTCAAGAAATATAAAATCAGCCATTTCCGGACAAGTTCACATGAAGGGTAGGCTAAAAAACTTTAGTATACTATGCTACATACTAAGAATACCAGGTGCCTGAATTGATGAATTACATTCAAACTAGAAAAGTTTGAGATTGGTTACACGAGATACAGCATGAGTGGCCATATTAAAAGATATGTTCGCTAACCAAATAAAAATGCAATAATTGGCGATAGAAGAATCTGCATTTTTATGATAACAGGAAACTTGAAAAACGGTCGAACTTCAATCTTCTTTTAAAAATCAGGATCGAATTTTGCCATCGAGGTTTTTACGGTTTCAGGTAGGTCATGTTTGGTAGTTTAGGACCTAATAAGTAGTTTTCCTGGATCGCGTTGCCTACAGAGCTTTTTTTGGGGATGAAAAGTGACAATTTTCACAATTTGTCAAAATTCTATGAAAATATCTCCGAAACTAAAAGCGATAGGACAAAATGCAAAACTTCCCTTTGTACCTGGTGACAAGAGGACAAGAATAAAAAAAAAATGGTATCCTAGCTCTTACCGTTAAGAATTTACAGATTTTTGAAGTTCTGCTTTTTCGCACAAGGGTTCAAAAACTTCGGTTGGCCGTCAGTTCTTCCGTCGTTATCGGATTGCCTCAATTTTTTCTATCCAACCTCTCCTGGCTATGTAGATAATTGGATAAATAAGTGGAAAAAAATACCAACTTTTTGGATTTTTTTTTTCAAAAAACCTCGTTTTTTGCGAATTTTGAAACTTTGGAAATTTTTTCCCGAAAAACTAGCTTTCAAAAAAAAAAAAAAAAAATCCTGTGTGTACTATCAATGAAGAGAACAGCTGAGAATTTTTTCAGCAAAATTGGAATTTCACGCGCAGTCACGATTGGATGATTTGGCGTGGATTGACCCATATATATATATATATATATATATATATATATATATATATATATATATTATATATATATATATATATATAATATATATATATATATATATATATATTATATATATATATATATATATATATATATATATATATATATATATATATAATATATATATATATATATATATATATATATATATATATATATATATATATATATATTATATATATATATATATATATATATATATATATATATATATATATATATATATATTATATATATATATATATATATATATATATATATATATATATATATATATATATATATATAATATATATATATATATATATATATATATATATATATATATATATATATATATATATATATATATCAAGGAGGCACAGTTGTGCCTCTATAAAGAGGCGACCCACCACAATGTTAAGCGATTTCAGGTCCTAGAGGTCGCAGAGAGACGGCGGTAATCGCATTTGTAGCCCAAGCTCAAACTAAGAAACTTGCAAAATTTCATCCTCCTCCGACTTTATCTTCATGGGGTAAACTGGGCCGGAAGTTTGGACCCTCCCACCACAGCCCCCCTTTAACGTTGTCCGATTGGGCTGAAATTTAGAAGTTAAGCTTTCCTAGGGCCCGGGAGCTTATCCTCGAAATTTCAGCTCAATCCGATCACTCCTTCCCTGTTTTCAAAAAACCAAATATAGCCACTTAAAATTCATTTCTTTTTTTTTTCTTAGCCACGCCTACAGGCCACAGTTGGCAACGGATCCGGTTGAATGAGGACTCATTCGAAGCAGAATTCGACCTGTTAGGGCCTTTTGATATTTTCAGACCGAAAAAATTATCCCCCGAATTTACATTTACGAAAAACCTTGTTTTCCTATATTAGCCCATGTTAATTTTTCCGACCACAACCCCCCTTTAACGTTGTCTGATCGGGCTGAAATTTGGAGGATAATCTTTCCTAGGGCCTGGAAGCTTATCCTCGGAATTTCAGCTCAATCTGATCACTCCTT